>ML853750.1:4732-34140 GCA_009831015.1 Picea engelmannii
ATAGAATAAAACAACCTAGCATCCTAGCATATCATGCAGCTGGAAGAAACATACGACATTCAATCAGACGAAGAATAAAAACGACTACCCACCCATCCTACCCTGAAAGGTTAGGACCTCCAGGACACATAAGCAATGCTCAAGCCCAGGTTCCCATTGATTTTTACCATTTAAGTTCTCAAGGTTGGTGACTCTTATGAGGAACAAGGAGGCATCTACATCCCACCCGACACATGCAAGACCATGCACACTAAGCTAAAAGGAAACATCAATCAATCCAATGCAACATATTCAAACGACACAAGTGGCTAGAACCTTCCCGTCGAGCGAGAATCAATCACATTAGAACATTACAAAGCAAGGTGCAATGTCAATTCCAATAATGAGCATCATATTTAGGAAGCACAAAACCCAAGTCCAGGTTATCATACACGCCTGTCGTTCAAGCGCACCTTGATCCCGTCATAAGGAATCATGTCGTGACCGTGCGCCAAGCCCAATTGTAACTAAGGCACAAACTTAAACAGTCATGAATACTTAAACTCAAGACACAATCACCAAACTCCAGGGACCCCAAACTTAACTATCATGCCTTATAATGAAATCTATAATGAGAGCACTCTACTCAATCAAGATAACGACATGTAAGGTAACGACATTCAATACAAGGTTAAATATTTCAACCAAAACTCATAATTAAATAATTACAAATTTCAAGCAAGGATTCCACTAACAACATCAAGGCTTCAACAAGTCCTTAATCATTTCCCTGTTGTGAAAACAAATAAACTGCTATAAAGGGATAATCATAGTACTGCCAATTAAAATAGTGAAGAGTATTGTAAAGCAATTGAACTATTATAAGGAGATAGCACATTACTATAATTATCACTTAAGACTGATGTAAAAGCGAGTAAAACTGTTAAACTGCGATAACACATTAATAAAATTAAACCATTGTGAACGTTTCAAAATGAGTGAATTATTAAACTGTTGTAAAAAGATTAAATTATAATGAGCGATAATCGCACTATCATGGTTAAAACCTTAAAACTGTTATATAAAGACACTCACTGAACTGAGGGATAACCAATGACAGATCCCATGCTGTAATTCCAGATGTCATGATCATGATATAACAATATTCCTAAACTACCGAATCGCTGCCAGCTCTAACCATTAATTATTTAAATCTCTTTGTGATATTTTAAAGTCTCTGTATAATTAATTAATATCTTTGTGTATTTATTAAAATCGCTTGTATTTATTCAGAAGGATATTAAAATCTGGGCGCGCTTAACCCAAGGATCTAGGAATTAGAACTATTTACACTTGCCCATTGTTCGTAATGAAAACTCACAAAAACAAGAGAATATTTAATTAATTAAAATTTGCGGATTAGAAATATTAAATTTTCCCAAGAAATCCCAGAATTTGTGGATAAAAAAAAACAAAGAAATCTCAGAATATGAAGACAAACAAAATCACCAATGGACAATTAAAAAAAAGGGTCACAAGCATAAAACACCATGATTACACTTTGTGTGCACGAGGTATGTGAAGCGATACTCAAAAAACACAGACCGATGAAGAGGGAGAAGAGGTGGATATGCTGGGAACACGTCTCAGAAGGGAAGAGCGCAGAGAAGGGAGGGGTGTAAAAGCCGCACATGATTCCTCCACGCACAGGGGTCTCTCACTGTAAAAACACAGAGGGAATAGGGCCGCAAATACTACATAGAATTCCTCCATGCGCAGGGTCACAAAATCACCTAAGAAGGACACACACATTTTCTGGTTGCTTGCTCAACGCGGTGGAAGATCCATCAAGGATCAGAGGGAAGACATTGGGGAAAACTCCAAGGTGAACACACAGATTGCTGGGCTAGTTAGAGGACAACTGAGAAGTAAAACACAGTAAGATATTAATACATCTGTTGGGGTTGGAGATATCTAGTCACGTCGATGAGGCTAGAAGGAGATAACGCTCTAACATTAAAGGGAAACTGCAGAATCATTCACATGCACATAAAGAATGGTTTTAATGGAGTCTAGGCAAGGCGTGGGAAGACGATAATAATGAGTGTACACAATCCATGAGATTATGATAGAGGGACCCGTGAATGCAAGTATCTCACAAGAAAACTGTGAAGGTTACCACGACACAAACGTTTCCATATTGATCCCGCCACCAACAATATAAAAATAATAATAAATTGAATTCAATTAATTATGACAGAAATTGAATTTGTTGAATATTATCTGCTACCATTTCATTTTCCAATGCTATAATAATAAATTTCTGCCATAAAAATATCTGCCAGGTAAGAGAATGATACACAGACCCACATTAACTCACAATACAAAAGGTTCATGAAAACACAGGTAAGGTTGGGATCCAACCCTTGTTCTGGCCGTGAAATGATCAGACAAACTCCATAAAGAAAATGAAACAAAACCATAATGAATCACACTTGAACAAGATTGAATTTTTTTTTTAAATCAATTAAAACCTATAAGGCACCAAGGGCTGTGCAATAGTAAATAAGATCCCAAGAAAATTTAAGACCACAAGAGACGGGTAGAACAATCAATAATCTAACAGACACAACTATCACAATGCTAAAAATATAAGGAAGCATGTAGACAGAACTTGAATAAATAAAGGTTGTTGCGCTACAGGATTTGGACCATAGATAAATTAAACAAAATGGTAGATCCTCAAGCAATAGAGACCATAAAATGTAGAAGGATGAAGTCTCTCTTGGGTGAATCATGAAGCCATACAATAACAATGAAACACAGAGAGAGAAACCAAAAATTCATACCTTCTAGACGTAAATCAACATGCAATCAACAAAATAAAATTACAAAATTTAAACGTGTGTAGCTTGAGCGAAGGCGAAGGTTCTGCTGCTACTGTCCCGTGCTCGTGATCCATTCCACTATGGATTTCCAACTACTGAGACCTCACCGGTACCTCCCAGCCAATGCTAGGGGTACTCTTCTTCCCCCTAAGCCCCTCGAGCCGTAAAGGGGCCACACACACAATACCAGAGAAATGCTAGCTCCCAGTTTGCCTCGCAAGGTCGAGCTACCACTCATTATCCGAGCTGGGTATCCCAACTCCCATAAGAGAAATCCAGTCAAGATAAAATTCCGATAGCGTAACCTTATGCAAACAAGACATGTCTATACTCCTCCTCTACCATCCTTTTTATAGAGTTTTCTTAGCAATTAGTTTCCCAAACCCTCATTAGATTCTTTTTATTAAATTAAATTAGGACAAACCTCCCCCGTACACATGTCACTCAATCCCTTAGTTGCACCAGAAAATCCATTTATTAATTAATTAAATTTTCCTATTTCCCTCACCCACCTAAAAGCGTTTCTAAAAACGCTCCTCGCTGTCCCTTTATTCCCTTACATTTCTTAAATGACTTACACCTTACTTAAATCCTAGTTGAGTTCACAAATAGAAAGTTCCAAAGGCTAGATTCCCTACTAAGTTAGACATTCCCCTTGTTCTTTAAGTTTCCCCTTTTTAACTAAGTTCAAAATTAGCAAGTTTAGACAAGGACAACAATTTACCATTTTAATAAATTAATCCTCCATTAGAATTTTACTTTAATTATTAATGTTTGAATTTTCTTTACCCCTTTCTTGTTACATGTCTAATTTTTTTTTTTTTTGTTCATAGATTCTACTTAGACCTAGTTTTTTTTTTTTTTAAATTCACTAGGCTAGGCAACAATTCTTAAGGGAAAATTTGTTATTAAACTTTACTCATCACATCATTCATTTTAGGGTCGAACAGGTCCTAAGGGGGCATAGTTTTCTAGATACTAGGTTTATTAACTTACCTTAGTTAAAAACGCAACGTGCCCTTCAGGATGCACTACGTGCTTCAAGGGTTCCACTCACCTGCATTCCATTTTTATTTGCGCGATGTGCCCTTCAAGATGCACTACGTGCTCCAAGGGTGTCACTCACCTCTTGACTGAATTTGGTAGACATCAAACCCTTGGAGTCAATATTCCGTCAGGTGGCCTTGTGGGAGACTAAGGGCCTTTAGGGAATAAGGATCCTTCCTTATTGTGTTCCCCTTAGAATCATCATGAGAAACTGTCACAGTCTTCCCTCACGACATCATGGTTCTTCTCGAACTAGGTAATCGTTAACCTACAGTTCAAGCCATGATGGGAGTGCTAGTAGGATGTGGCAGGGCTATTGCCACACCTCTCCCTAAATGTCTTTGGTTGTTGTGCGTGACCCCTTTAATCAAAAAGTGAGTCTGGTTGGCAAGCTATCGCCAACCTACATCCATCAAGAAAACATGCCAACTATAACAATTAACATCATAATATCTAATCATACATCACATCTGTAATATCAAAACATTGAAACCATAATAGTCCACTCCCTGACTCAATCCAGAGTCTAAGGAGATCCATCGATGCCATTGGCATCCTCTAACGTCCAGAGTCCTGCACACTCAGGAGAACCCAATCAATAGGACCTGTTGATGTAAATATAGAAACAATAACATATGATCAGATACACAACATCTCATAATCATAATCAAAACAACCAATCGTATATTGAACCAGATCACTTGCATGCAAGTATCCTCAAATAATAAGTCTTCTCAGTGTGCACAAGAGCATGATGTTACAAACAACAAAGTCAATGTTGACCTCGTTGCCTCTCCGTCAAATCGAGGGATGTTTTCTCCAATATTATACTACTCCAATAAATTATTCTTGAAACCCAATAGGAGCTCATTCAAGTATTGATGCACTCAAGTCTATTTAATTATTATTTATTCATAAAAATGTTTGTTAATTTATTATATTATTTTGTTGATTCTTTAAGTGTTGATGTATTTTGATGATGCATTCTTCATTGTGATCAACCAAGACCACCTCATTTTCAATAAAAGGAAGAGATCCTCCTCCAGTGCTTAACAAGAAATCTATTGGTAACTATCAATCATGGCAACAAACCTGAATCAATCAACCAAGGTAAACTAAAATGATGCCCTGCCGATCAAATTTATGTTTATTTTTGATGTTTTTTTTGAAAATTAATATTATGTGGAGGTTTTATTAATTTTTTGTTGTTCCTATTTCATATTTTCACGTCTCTGTAAGGGGTACACCTTCATTAGCCTGTTATTTTCATTCACAAAGACTTCATTTTTTTTAAAATATCATGTGACAAATGTGTTTTCAATTATTGGTACTAAAAGACATTTTTTTTAGACAACTAGGTATATAGGCCCACTCATTTCATTAATGAAAAACCTATATTAAATGAATCATTTTGTGGTACACTAATATCATCGAACTCACACATGGTATTTTTAGGATATTGAAATGTATGCTATTTTTCATTTTATAAGTTAAATAATAAGAGTAAAATAAAATATGAGTGTATGAAGGTTAGGCATGATTAATGTCCAACCTTGTAATCTGATGTCACCACCAACCAAATCTTACTCAATGTTTTTTTCATGCATTATCATGTGTAAGGGCACCCCAACTAGCTCATCCATGAACCAACCTACTACTACGTTCATCTGTGTTAGCCAATGAGCACCAAGGTTTGACATTCTTCTGGATAGAAATTAAGCACATGTTTTCCAAACCAAACCATGTGGATAATATTTGTATGCACTCATGTCATTCAAAGACACAAGTATTGCAAAATAGGATCTAAAGAGGGCATTGAAAAATAGGAGCTAAAGAAACATAGATTCCTAACCTTCTCATTGCCACTAGCAAACTCTCCATACATTAAATAAAAAAATTCAAAAGAATGAAGAATGGGTTCCTTTGGAAAAACTTGGTAGTGAGATTTTGAAATTTCCTGTAGAGTAGACCACTAATGGCCTAGAAAGTCATGATACTCTATAGTTATCTGTATAACCAATAATAATAGATCGAGGATTTCCATTCAACGTCGACTTTCACAAATTGGATTTCTAGGGGAAAATCGTTGTCCTTCATGGTAATTTATATGTGTATTATTTATTGTGGGTTTATCTCTAAATTCTTAGCGTAATGACATTATCCATTATCTCCATTGAACGAATGATACACAAACAACTCATAAACTCACTTCTCTATTGTTATCAACATTACCATTTTTTATTTGATACTCTACCATAGGTACATTTCCCCTATATCATAGGTACATTGATTTGTTGTCTTGAGTACAATGCCCCTATATAATTCACTACACAAATCCCCACACAGAAAAATCAGTTTCAGTTTTGTCTTACACACAACACCCGATTGATTAATTGCTTTGGCTGGGAGCATATAAACAATACTCCTTTCTTATGACACTTGTTCCTTATGCTTCATTTGGAAACCCATTTACAAGTAATGTGTACATGCTAACCCAAGTTCAAGTTCCATTGTATAATTGGAAAAAGGATACAATGAATTGGTATATTTATATATGGTTTGAGGAATCAAGTTCTAATTTTTTTATTCTTATTTTGGGGAAAGGATTCTCGTTGTTTTTTGGAAGATGGTGTTTTCTATTTTAGATTGTGTTTTGGGATCTTTTTTAGCGTTGTGTAGATTTAGCTGAGTTGGGTTTCTACATGCTTAGGTAAAAGGTCTTGATTATAGTTTTTCGTTTGGGAGCTTTATTTGATCTGGTGATAGCCCCACTAGGGACTATATCCTATAAAATAAGAGTTTTTTTTTTCATGGGAGTCTTCAAAGGGACTGTTTATGTCCTCCATCTTTCCTTGGATGATAAAAAAGGTTCCACATGTTTTCCATGTCTTCTTACCCATGCACTCCCATTCTCATATGATTAAGAGTTCAAAACCATACAAAAATAAAAGGTGCTTACCTTGCAATTGATATGATTGAGCACTTACTCTTTGGATCTATCCTCCATATGAATGAAGGATGTGACCAATCGCTACACAAATGGGAACTTAAAATATAACTTCAACACTGTCCTGGATCAATGGTCACGATTTAATATTATCATGAGACCTACGGCTTGCACATTTCAACATGAAAGTTCATTAACTTTGTTTCCATTGTGCGCGTAGATCCCATGCCGACACGTAGCCGAGTTATCTGAAAGTCCTGATCAAAGTGAACTACCTCCTGATAAATAACTCTCTTGTAACTTCAGTTTGAAATTTTTTTCTCCTTTGTTGATCTATGTCCTTGATGGATGATTTGATCTCCAATTTGCACAACTCCGACGAATCTTGATCACCTCCAAGCCTTGATGATTGATGACTATGACTTAATGATTAGTTGAGATGGATGACTGAGCTTGTTATTTACTTCACAATAGTGACCTGATGGTCTTCCCGTGATCTAATGACCTATAAGTTAACCCTCCATAGATCAACGACAATTGTGTATTCACTCCACAAATCAATATTGGACTATATGTATATTATATATTATATATAATATATATTTATATATAATATATGTTTTTATTTTTTTTAATATTCACACATTGTCGAATCTTCGACAATCGAACCGATGATGGACACCTATCGAAGGCGTAGCACCTCCTTTGGATGCACTGTAGGCTCATCAGATCTTCACTGGGAATATGGCCATTGGTTCTCCATCGATGATACAGTGCGTCTGATGGAGGCGATACACCTCCGACAAACACCTGTCATCGTATTGGTCATTGGTTTTGTAGTTGGATATCCGACGATGGGAACACAAGAAAGCCGACAGTGTATCATTGGAAATGGATCCTATTTTACATCGTTTTATGGCCTCCATGGTCCTTGATAGAACAATGATGATGTCATCGAATATCCAACCACGTTGTAAACGTCGAATAACTGCCACAGTTCTAGAGACGACACTAGGGCCTAAGACCTTGTTGGATGCCGATGATGTGGAGTCTAAAAACCAACGAAATACCGTCGGATTTCAGTGCACCTTGTTGGACAACTGAGAGGGGGGGTTGAATCAGTTGTTACCGTGCTTAAACAATTATGCTTATTTTAGACTCTTTACAGAGAACTCAATGACAATAAAAATAATGCAGGGAAGTAAAAAATAGAACATTCAACATCAATCACACATATGAAATATACAGAGATAGATATTTCCTGAGGAAACCCATAAAGGGTAAAAACCTCTTCTTCTTGGCATGATAAGTAATCTTTACATTCTGTACATTATCATACATATGAGCTCCAACTCATTGTGAGGCTACAACCTCTGTTTTGCAAGATGCAATTTGTTGAGAGCACCAACTCTCTGTTTTCTCTAGCACCTACTAGAAGGAAGTACCAACTCCTTGGTTTCTCTAGCACCCATGATCTAAAAATGAAGAAGACTTGAAAACTTGAAAATATTTACAAGTAAAGTTTATGTGTTAAAAGCAAATGGATCAACTTTGCAACACATTAATTAAAGGATTACTCATTCAAGATACAAATAAACAACAACATAATCAATGAACATAAGCACATAAACAAAACAATTGATAAAGGAGTTCACCCCTCTCTTGGGCTACATCTCCTGCTCCATCTTCCAATGGATCATTATTATTAATTGCTCAAAGTGCTCAAAAATGTGCTTTACAATGCTCAAATTGACCAACAGACTGCTCCAATGGCTTTAGAGCGTCCAAAAACCTCTAGCTGGGCTTTTTTGGCACCTCGTTTGGCCACAAAACGAAGAAGTTAGGCTTCTTGGAAGTCCCTCCTTCAAGCTTGCTATCTCTGCATCTACAAAACACACCCTTGTTTCATGAACCTAGCACACGCGCTTGTTTAAGTGCAAAAACCTGGCACCGGGCGCAACCGCGCCAACGGTGCGAACTGTAGGACAATTATGGGCGCACCAGCCCCTAATTGCCTAGCACTCAAGCACATGAAGGTCATATGACCTTGCGCATTGTAAAAAGGGATAACTGTTAAAACCGTTTGAATATTCCTGCACGCTCCTGGTTGTGGTCACATGTGGTTAGGCATATAGCCACGGGCTACATTTAAAAACCCCCCGCGTGTACACCAATACAAAGGGCATGGTCGTATGTAGTGCAAGTGTGACCGGGGCTCCATTCAAAACAAAACTCTGCGCGCGCTCCGTGTGATATGTGGTCACATGTAATAAACAACACAACCACGGGCTAGGGCTAAGCCCCGACCCGACCCCCCTCCAAATGCAACATGAACCAAACTTAAATACAAATCAATTCATATATACAATAAGGAACAAACGGTGGTACGTTGGTCGGGCAGACTTTGTAAAGGCTTTACATGGTGGGGAGGTCCGGGGTTCGAACCCCACAGACTCCAATATATTTTGATCAAACAACTAACATAACGGTGCCATGTGGCAGCCCATGACTGGGCCACGTGGCACCAAACCACCAACCACATACTTCCACGTGTCGAAACACCATTCGACCACATCTGCCAATCAACAACTGCCATGTCACCACATGGTACATCAGCTTACGATCGTATGGTCCCTGCCATGCCATCGTACAACCCTGCCACGTCATCCTGTACGAACTACACAGTCAACATCCTTTTTTTTGCTTGTTTGACGATTTGAATAGATCGCAATATCTCTCACTCTCGATGTCGAAACGATGAGGCCTACACTTTTGTTCGATTTGAAGAGATTCTGAGTATTTTGAATTTTTGAGCAAAATTTGATCCCCTGATCAACCCACTAGAAGGAAGCAACGACTCCCTGGTTTCTCTAGCACCCACTAGAAGGAAGCACCAACTCCCTGGTTTCTCTAGCACCCACTAGAAGGAAGCAACAACTCCCTAAGTGTTCTAGCACCAACTGGATGGAAGCACCAACTTCCAGTCACACAGACACCAACCTGTTTAACAGAGAACAACAGTTCTCCCTTGCACCACCCTACCACCCTGGTTTCTCTGGCTACAACTAGATGGAAGCTACAACTCCTTGTGTTCAAGCACCCACTTGAACCTCTGAGGACAACAATATTCCCTAGCACCTCCCAACCACCCTGAAATATCAATCTTTGCTACTGAAAATTATTACAGTGATATAATGTTCATCAATGACTTACCAGTCTCATCACTATTCTGCTATACTTCCCTGCTCTGTCTACCTCACTGTCTTCCTACACACATGCCTTGCACTTTCTGTTCTTTTGCCTTTTATGCTCTGTGCGCCATGTCCATTCAATGAACCATTTCTCTTCTATGTATTTCAGCTGCTGCACACTGCCTCCTTCTACATGCCTGAATCACTCTCAACAACATCCCTCATCTCTTATTTGTTCTGCATTCTTGTAGTCTCTCTGCACCTTGTGCATGCTATATGCGCAAATGCTTTTGCATGCTCTTCAATGTGCCATGGTTCTACTCATTGGGTTGTTCACTACCACTCCACTTTTTCTCTGCTTCGCTCGTTCAATCCTCAAAAAGAAAATTGCATCTCACTTTTGTCTATTCCTCATCTGTTACTCATCTTTGAGTTTTATCTCACTCTGTGCATACTGTTGGTCTCACACTACGCATACTATAATTTTACCTTCTTTATATTTCAACTCATTTTTCATTCAGAACAACCAACCACACACAATCACTGCATGTTTCTTTTATACACTATAACCCCTTCAGTTACCCCTCAAATCCCTAGAACAACGCTTCAGCAACTGAAATGCAAACCGTCCAAGAACCATGATTCGGTTCTGCTAACTAAATCGTAACTGAACAATTAATCATGAAGAGAAATAGTAGCCCTTTGAACAGATTTCCAAGTATCCAACACCGTTGGATTAAAAGAACAGGGTCTCGCGTTGATTTCACCGTTTTGCATTTCGGTATTTCGACATTTCATCATTTCTGTGTTGTGAGGCATCTCAACTCTCCAAGTCGTGATCTTCGAAATGGAGATTAGCTTCATGCTAGCTCCTCCCTTGAGCCTTCGTTGATGTCACCATAGGTTATGACCAGGGGCCAATTCTGAACACACATTTCTCATTTCGCATTTCGGGGATTCTATGAAGAGTCGTCTCGACTCTCCATGTCCCAAACTTTGAAATGGAGCTTGTCTCTACGAGCTCTTCTCTACAACTCTTTGATTATGTGACCATCGACGGTGACCAAGCACTTATCCATAAAGCGCTTTCACAATTTCGCATTTTGATGTTTCGTGATTTCGCATATCACGAGTTCGAGAGGTTAGGGAACCCCATTCCTTTGACTTTCCAGTCAATGAAATGACGATCTTTCGCCACGTGTCCTATGGACCCAACAGTCCAGATCTTATCATGATTTTGAAACTTCATGGACCTTCATCGTGTCTGATCAACGATCCCGATCAATCCTCGATTTGATGGCTAGGATTATTTTGTGATTTCGCATATCGCGAGTTAGAGAGGTTGGAGATCTCCTTCCTTTGACCTTTCGATCAACAAAATGCCAATATTTCGCCATGTGTCTTGTGGCTTCAATGACCAGGATCATTTCACAAATTCATGAGCCTTCATTTTGACTGTTTCAGGATTTCGACGTTTCACATTTCGCAACTTCGAGACTCCTGTGATGAAGAGTCTCGACTCTTGACTCCTCCAACTCCTAGTATATGAAACTCTGAAATGGAGTTTACACTTCACCTTTGATTTCCCAGTCTGCGAAACTCCAAAATGGAGTCTTTGTTGATGTGCCTATTTCGAGATTTCGGTGTTTCGCATTTCGCAACTTCGGGACTCCTGTGATGAAGAGTCTCGATTCTTGAATCCTCCAACTCCCGGTATCTGAAACTCTGAAATGGAGTTTATGCTTCACCTTTGATTTCCTAGTCTGTGAAACTTCGAAATGGTGTCTTTGTAGATGTGCCTATTTCGAGATTTCGACGTTTCACATTTCGCAACTTCGGGACTCCTGTGATGAAGAGTCTCGACTCTTGACTGCTCCAACTCCCGGTATCCGAAACTCCAAAATGGAGTTTACGCTTCTGATCTTGCCATGCCATCATCGCTGTTGATCTTCCTTGCCTGGCTGTTTTCCATTGTTGCCTCCCAACTGTAAACCTGCCAATGTCGCTACTATTCTTTCCTGTAACCATACCTTCATCGTTGTTGTTCTTTCCATCAATAACTGTAAGCATTCTATCGTTGCTGCTGTTCTTGCCTATAGACATGCCATCATTGCTTCTGTTCTTTCCATCAATGACAAGCATGCTCCTTTTGTAAACATTCCAACAATCTCCCCCTTTGGCATTGATGGCAACCCTGAATGGCTGTGCTAATCTGTTTGGACCTCCAACTGTAGAATTTGTAGCATCCGGTCTAGACCACTCCTTTTCTCCCCCTTTGACATCAATTTCAAAGAAAACATGCTCCCCCCCCCCGAGATGTTGCAGTATGTTTAAGAGGTATCAGATATTCAACCAACACAAACTCCCCCTGACATGATGGATTTTCTTATTTGAGTCCTGCAGAATATTTGTATCTAAACTAGAGTCTTCTCCTTCTGATTCTTGGACATGTTCATCTTCAGCTTCCACTGTATCCTCTGTAGAATACTCAATATTTCTCACCTCTCTTACTGGGACTCCTTCATCAACCTTTTCTTGTAATAACTAAATGACTCCCCCTGTCACTGTTATCTCTCTGCTTCTGACTATTTTCCCCCTTTTGTTCTTAAAAGGTTATCTTTCCTTGACAAGGTATTTCCTCTTGTTATCTCTACAGGATGTCATGTATATCATTTTGTAAAACAAAATTCTGTTGTTAAAGATGTTGTTGTCCTACTGACACACTATGTAATTGTAGCTCGTACTTTTCAAACAACCCTTGGATCTCCCCATTGATTCTCATCAATCTCTATTACTGCAATTTCATTTTTATTCCATGATGCATACAATCCAAGGCTTTTATGACCATATTCAATCACAAAAAAAAACTGCTACAACCACTCTCATACTTGCTTTTATTTTTCATAGATGAAGGACCTGTATCAAGTTTCTTAGGAGTACTGATTTCTACCTTTTTGTATCCAATATCAAATTTGTCATTTGGTGATCTCTGACTATCCAAGATTTTATCCAGGGTCATGGAACTGTTCAAGAACTTTATTTGGGTGTTTGACTTCTCAAGCTTCAAAACTTCTGCTTCCAACTTATGACATTATTCTTCTCCTACTTATTCCATGGGATAAATGCTATCTGAACATTCTTTTATTGTATCTCAATCTTCTTCTTTACTTGCAGGGGAGGATTCAACATCAACATTGTTGTTTGTCCTTATTCTTTTAGCCACTACTTGTCCTGAGTTTACAGACTTTATCTTACAGTCTTTGGAAAGGACCACCTCTTTACATCCTCTGTCACACATTTGACTTACATTGAGCAAATTATGTTTCATCCCATCTATAGGAAAATCATCCTGAGAATCTCCTTTTCCATTACTTAAACTCACCATCCCTTTATCCTTTTTTTTACATGGTTCATCATTTTCAAGGATCACATTTCCTGTTTTGATTTTTCTTATAAGTAGAAGCCTATCCTTTTCTCCAGTCATTTGCTTGGAACATCTACTGTCTATATTCCAGGGGTTCTTTTGTCTTTGAGCCGACAACACTAATCCACACTTATCACTTTCTTTCTTCTTCAAAACCTTGACATTTTGAGCAGAGGAATTCAAATCTGATTTATAGTTCTTTAAGAAACAATCAAAAACTTTATGCCTATAGTTATGACAGATGTAGCATTCTGATTCGTTGATTAAAGAGTCAAAATGATTGTTATGCTTAACCTGTGTCCTTTTCCCAGCCATCAAGTGATTTGCAATTTGTGGAGGTTTTTTACTTCGGTGTCTCATTCGTTGTTGTGGCATATATCTATACCTTGAATGTCTTGCTTTCTCACATCTAAATTTTAAAGAACAGTTTACAACTTTGTGACCAAAGTTAGAAAAAAAAAAACAATATCCATAGAAAAATCCTTGGTACCTGGAAAATGGTTGTCTTCTTTGAGTAGGTTGATTTCTTCCATGTTGATGATTTCCTTGAGCAGGGAGTGCATTATTTCTTTGTTCTACAGATTTAGTCTTGACACCTTTTTCTTTACTCTTCCTGGGCGACTGATTGTCTTCCTTTTTTTCTGCAGGTTTGTTGTTGTCATTGGTTTTAGATTTGACAAACTTGATGAAGTCTTTGTTGCTTGGATGACCACTACTTGATCCCTCTTCATAACCCAAACTTGTTTTCAACTTTGGATTCCTTTGCTGATTCAGAATGGTGGCTAATCCTTCTAAGGCTTTGATACTTGACAGATTTTGATGATACAAGGCTTGAAACTTGTCCAACTCTTTCCTAGTTTTCACTACTTCTTCCAGAGCTTTACATCTTGCCTTCTTTTCTAATAACTGTTGTTTCAGAATGTCCTCGATTTTCTTTGCCTCTTCTAATTCCACTTTTAGCAGGGCAAAGTCTTCATCAGGCTGTTTATTGTCTTTCTCGAACTGTATCAACAATTGTTTTTTTTGTTTTTCTTAATTATGAGTTTGTCAATCTCTTCTTGTGCACTAATTAGTTCTCCTCTATCTCTTCCAAATTTCAGGGTATGAAATTTCCTCTAAAAAAAGGTTATCGTGAAAATGCCAAGATGAAATGAAATTGATTTCGTAATTCAATCTTTGCTAATCCTTTTTTCACACACTCACTCTCTCAATGCTTTATCTTTTTATAATTTTTCATAAGCCTTCATGAAGGGACATATCCCTTAATTAAATAATTAATTCCCAATACCATCATAAAATTCCCCAAATACCATGGTAAAATATGCCAAACCATGGGAAAATACCCCAAACCCATGGGTTTCAAACCCCCATTTCACTTTTACCTTTTCACATGCACCCCTTTTTAATATACTAAAATTGATATTTAAATCAATCTTGAAAATATTGTGTGTATTGTGATGCCGTAATATGGCATTAATGACATCAATGAAAATAATTCCAGCACTACCTAGGAGGAAAGAATGATAAGTGAATAGGTCTAATCAAATGCTACAACTATGAAAATTTAGGACATATCTTTAGGGATTATCCACAACCAAGGAAAGTGAGACATGGCCACTGCAGGGCTACCAACCATGCAATACAAGACCATTAATATTTTATAGAAAAATAAGATACAATGGTTTGAAAATGTAATGCAACTTGGTGAAATTTGAACCTAGGAATATACCAGGATAGGGGATTGAAAGATCAATGCAATGAATAGGGGAAGGGTCTCTAATATGTGTTAATGGTGACCAATAGGAGCCTTTCCACATTAAAAATATGCTCCTGCAAATCCTATTTTGGATGTGTCAAAGTAGAAGGCTTACTTCAAATAATATTTGGAAGTATTATAGGAAGCAATTGTTGTATTAGGGATTAGTGCAAGTACCAGTTTAGTTTCCCAAAATCATATTGGTTATTTATGGATAGGAGGGAGAGCATGAGAACCACAACTGAGAGTTGTGAGATAATTTTAATCTTCAAAGGTAATTTGAAACTTCTTTTTTTCTCTCACTAGGATTCTAGATGATGAAATTTTAATAAGAAATTTATGGTTATCCTTCGACCAATTTATTAGGGAGGGGAGGAGAACCCATTTATGCCCCTTTTCTTGAGAATCAAGTTTGATGCATTGGTTAGAAGAAGAATCCCATGTTTTTATGAGAGTTAAATATGGATGCCTAGAGCCATGGGAATGAGGTTTAGGATATCATTTTGGAATTGGGTTTTGACATGAAGATCCTTCTAAAGGAGTTATGGGAAATCATGGGTAACTTATGCCTAGTCTACTCACCCATCTAGTTGTGGCTAGAAAAATAATACTAAATATACCACATTAGAATCAAGGAAGCTGTTGAGGTCAACCTTAAAATCATGAATACAATGGTATATTTTGAGGTCATTGAGATTATGTATTAGAAATATACTTACCATTACCTCTTGGTGTAATCATATTCAAGGTTGTGCTCTTTGTAGCATTAGTAAGTAAACTAATATGAAACTTGGGTTGTATATGACATCACTTGTCCCTAGTATACCATGGGGAAAGTATCTCTATGTATTTTTTTAAAGATTCCCTAATGACTAGGTAAGGACATGATTACTATTTCATGGTTGTGGAATATTTCAAGAAGATGTGTGTGATTATGCCATCCAAGAAGACAATAAAGAGTCATGAAGAAAATGAATTATTATTTTCAAGTGTAAGAGTAATGTTGGATTGTCTTGTTTGATAGTATTTGATTGAGATGAAATATTTTTTGGATAAACCTACGGGGAAAGATTGATACCAAGATGATGTATTTGATTTCATTTCATCCTTAGACTCATTAGAAGACAAATGTAGTGAATAAAAATCAGGTGCAACTATTGAGACCAAAACCATCCCATTGGGGAGCTATGATCTAGAATGGATCGTTGACATCAAAATGCCATGTCTTGTCATCCTGAAGACTTTTTAACCAAGTTCAAATAACAATGAAAAAAACTCATGATATCTTCTCTCCAAGTAAGTGAGGTCTATATGGTGGGTGAAACAATTTGGTGATCAGGGAAGGATGATCATGTATATGTATATTTATTCATATAAACAAACTAGAAAAATAGATGTAGAAGGATTGTATACTAACATACCTTAACCATAGGTTGAAAAGGGTAGTCAAAAAATATTCCTAAGTCAAATGTGTGTATGATGAATACTTGGAGAATTGAGTAGAATTGGAATATGTTAATCCACATGAATAAAATGTGGAGGAGGTGACAAATCATTCCATGTACTTGTATAACTAAAAAACTAACTGACTACACCATGAACATCTACATAAGGGAAACATGATTTCTCTTTTACTAGAGACTACTTGACCATAGGGGGAACCATAGATATCCATATAAACTCCAACTAAGAAAAGGTAGCTATAACATGACCTTCCTAATGAATTATTGTGACTTTTGTCTTATAATGAAATAGATAGGTGAATGAGCATAGTGGAACACGTAGTTACACTATAGATTATGGATTTTTTCTTGTTTAGAAATTAGCTTTGCAAAGGAGATATTATAAAGGAATGGTCGATCTTCAAAGAGGTGTGAGTTAGTATAGAGATTGGAATTTTTTATTCAATTTAGTTCCCATAATTTCAAAATATTATTTCGATAGCCCCATAATGGGGAGAGTATATTATCTCACTTGTCAATTTTAAAATCCATGGATTTTCCAATAAATTATGCATAAAGGGATAGATTTGATGCAAATGAAAAGATACAAAGAGTATTCAAACAATTGATTGAAGCAAAGTAGAGGAAATTCACCACATACTCATTGAAGTTCCAACATAGGAGTAGAATATCTATATGAGAGCTATGTATCTTATAAAGTTTCCCCTAAAAATAATAAGAGGTGAGCAAGCCATTTTGAGTTGAAGTTTTCCCAAGATAGGTTTATCCAAGATAAATCTTTGTGTTTGAATGTGTATGTTATTGTGAATTTGTCACTTTATTATCTTTTTTAGAAAAAATAATTATGTTTATTTACACGATCATATTTAAACATAGAGAGAAGTTACCAACTTAATATAGGATATGTGTTGGAAAGTTGAGTTAGCTATAGGATTATTGATTAGAGATCAAAATGCCTCATCCTTCATCAATATAGAAGGTTAGATTCAAGCGGTCAAAAGGGTCAACAAAGGGTATGTTTCTTCAAAGGATTAACCTAAGAGAATAATAATTTATGCGTTGGATTAGTCTGAGTTTGTAGACATGGTCATAGGTAAGAACCCCACTATCTCCTATCAAGACATGTCCTCCCATTTAGGGTGATATAAAAGGGTATAGTATCCTACTTTGATATTGGATACACATGCCACTAATTAAGTTCAATATGTGTGGAGAAGACTAAAGAAAAACACCCTTGATGGTTGGGTAATGGACGTGCTTGAGAGGAAAGATGTTTTTCATGCCAAACCCTTACCAATATTTAATGGATAAGGATAATGAGTAAATGGAATTTTTTGTTTAATATTTTTCATGAAGGTCATATCATGGGCTATGGAGGGTATTATAGAACAAGTCATGAAGAAAATGATTCATATATTTCATTCATTGATTCTTGGTGCTAGTATATATAGTTTGTCTTCAATAAGAAAAAGTAATATTAGGACTAGGATTGTGGAGAAATAAAAATAAAACAATTCAAAATGAGTGTGGAAATAAAACATATAATAAAAAAGTACAAGATGGACAGTTATATATATGGTTCAACCAATATGGGTTACATCCACAGAGTAACAACTAGTCCTGCCTTTATTCTGTCCAATAAAATGAAGGGATACCACTTACAACACATCTATTGCAACCTCCTCTTCACTATCTCACAGTCTCCTCTCTTAGACACACAATACTATCTCTCACTAACACAACCTTTAAATAGGATTCATTAAATATAATCCCATGCAAAAATACCATGGTTACACAATACCATGGTCCTGTAAACCACTGATATCAAACCCATCATTGATCGAAATATAATGCTCCCATAAAATAGGGTTTATTTATAAGGAAAAAAAGAACTAACACAACTTCTATTGTCATATATGCAACCTAATAATGAATGGTCCAAATTAATTACAAAATTACAATATTTTACAAGGAAATTTTTAAAAAAATTCTCTTTAGGGGAACTACTCCTGAACCCTCACCAAGGGGGGCTCCAAAAAAGTGTCATCGATCCCCGTGGACCCCCTGGTGAAATTAGGGAGGGGGAAATCCCCCCCACACCACCCCCATCAAGAAATGGGATACAAATATGATTGAATCAATAACTATGGATCATAAAGATAATCAGGCTTCACAACCAATAATCTCCCACTTGGAGACTGATCAAAACAATTCTACAACTACTACACTTGTTGGACTATGCTCCAACTTTGGACTCAAAAAGTTTCCCATTTTAACCATCATGCTTGAAGGCCAACTGAAACTGAGAAGGAACTTAGTTTCTACTTGGTTACTATCTTTGTTAACATGTCTACATGATTTTTGCTAGTGTGTATATTTTCTAGCTTCAACTGTCCATCTTCCAAAACTGATCGTATGAAATGGTACTTGAGTTGTATATGTTTATTCCTAGAATGCAATTTATAGTTCTTTGGAAGATGAATGACACTCTAGCTATCACTGTACAACCTTCTATTCTCTTGCATCTTTACCAGTTCCACCATAAACCTATGTAACCAAATCATCTCTTTACTAACCTCTATAGAACTAACATACTCTGCTTTCATTGTTGAAAGTGAAACAACCTTTTTCAATTTCAAAATCCAACTTATTGTTGTTCCACCTATAGTAAAAAATTACCTTGTGGTGCTCTTCCTATTATTTATATCACTTTCCATATACGAATCAACATATCCATGTAGAACAATGTTTGAACGTCCAAAATATTATTCTTGAGCAGTAAAACCTCTCAAATAATCGAGAATCCACTTTATTTCCCTCCAATTTTCTTTACATGGATTGTTCATATACCTGCTCACAACTCCCACTGGATGTGAAATATCCATCCTTGTGCACACCATTGCATACATCAATATGCCAATCGGTGATGAGTACAAAAACTTGAACATGTTGTATATATGCTCATGTGTCTTGGGACACATATCCTTATTCAACTTTAAATGACTGGACAAAGGTGTACTATTTTGTTTTTCATCCCACATTTTATATATTTCCAACACCTTCTCTATGTACTCACCGTGAGACAATTTTAATTTGCGATTTTCCCGTCACTTGTTATTCTCAAACTAAAAATTTGCTTTGCAACACACAAATCCTTCATTGAAAATGAATTAGATAATTTTATTTTGAGCACATTTATATCTGTAACATCCCTCTCTTGTGAGCACATGTTATTGACTTATTCTTTGAGGACACTTGCATGCAAGTGATCCGGTTTCAATATATGGATGTCTGTTCACTTATGGATTCTTGTGATGATGTTGATGAATTATGATGTTATGTTATTTGATATATTTGTATTGACAAATGATATTGACAAGTTTCCCCTGATTGTGTAGGACACTTGACAGATTGAGGATGCCACTAGCATCAATGGACCTCCTTGGACTCCAGATCGAGTCAAGGAGTGGATTATATATGTTTGGGTATTTTTATTTATGCATATGTGACATATGATCGGGTATATTATGATGTTGTTTTTGGATCATTGATAATGTTTCGTTGATGGATGTAGGCTGGCGATTTATTTCTAATCAAACTCACATAAGGAGTAAAGGGGCCATTCAAAACAACCATATATTGAGGGAGAGGTGTGGCAGCAGCCCTGCCACAAACTACTAGCACTCCCGCTATGGCTCGAATTGTAGGTTAACGATTACCTAGTTCGAGAGATCCACGATTCCATGAGGGTATACTGAGATAGTCTCTCATGAAGATTCTAAGGGGCGTGCAATAAGGCAGGGTCATTATTCCTTAGAGGCCCTTAGTCTCTCACAAGGTCGCCTGAATAGAGTACTGACTCCGAGGGTTGGACAACTACAAAAACTAGTCAAAGGCGAGTGGCACCCTTGGAGCATGTAGTGTGTATTGAAGGGAACGTTGCAAAATTAAAGTTTGAATCAAGGCGAGTGGCACCCTTGGATCACAGAGTGCATTTTGAAGGGCATGTCACAATGTTTAAAAACAATGACTCAATGAATCTAGGTGGCCTAGAAAACTTGAGCGAATGTTAAACCTTATAAAATCTTAAGCACCTACTGAATTAATTGATTGATTAATTAATTAACTAAATAATGAATTTATTAAGCATAATCCCTAAGGGTCTAGGCGTTTGCAAATAAAAATTTAACTAAGCCTAAGTCTAAGTGAGTGAGAATACTAAAAACTATATTTTTTTTAAATTAAATGATGAGGGGATGAAATAAATCAAATTAAGAATAAATGAAAATAAAAATAAATCCTAAGGAATGATTAATACACTTATGCAAGTAAATACTAAATTGGAATTTTAGTTGAGAAAGGAATAAAGCATAAATGTTTTAGAATAGAAAGGTATCTAGTCTAGTCTAACTAAAGAACTTTCCTAAATTAAACACAACTAAGATTTAGAAAGGCGTAAGTCATTAAAAGGGAAATAGAGGGAATAAAGGGACATATAGGAGAGATTTTTTTGGTCCTTGACCATTTTTGGAACTTCCACAGGCTGGTCGAAGGCCGAGTGCAAGGCGAAGCGGAGATCGCGGGATCTCGCCCCCTTTTTAGGGATTTTGGGTTTAGTGTTTATGTAACATGTATGGAGATGTTAGCCCATGGGTTTACCCATGTTTAGGCTCCTTTTGTAAAGTATAAATAAATATCTTGGAGATGTAAGTAGAGGAGAGACATATGTGCGTGTTGTTCTAAGTGTGAATAGTTGTGAATGCTTCATGCATACTATGTTGAGAACTTGCAGAGATAAGTGCAAGTGACTGTAAGAAGGCTTTGTGCTTGAACCTAGCTCGGGGAAGGAGGATCTGGCGAGGTGTGCACAAATCTCCTGTCTTATGCAGAGTGTGTTTTGTGGCTTTGTGCATGTAAGAAGATTGGTCGAAGACAATAAAAAAGAATAAGAGTTGGTGGATGTAGCCACACACTGGGGTGAACCACGTATATCCTGTGTTGTGGTTGCTTTATGCATTATGGTTGTTATGTTATTGATATGATTTATGCTTAGTGTTGTAATCAGTATGTTAGATGAATCTGATATAGTAGCTTAGTGCTTAGTGATGCGAATGGAAGCTAGATCTGATCTATTTCTATGTGCTAAGTGCTTGGATGTTTTAGATCTTGTTGAATACTGTGTTGTTATGTGATTAGGGTTTTAACCTGCGATGTGAATAATAGCTGAATACTAATGAATGTTAACTGCTAAGTGCTCTGTTAAGTACTGTGATCACATATATGTGTCCCAGCTAGGTTGTAGACACTTGAGTCCTGCAACCACCCGTTCTTCTACCTTGGGTGAGACTTCATATGCTTCGTAGGTGTTGCTGAAAGGGCCGGTAGTTAGGGTTTTGTTGGTGCACTGTTGAAGCATTGAACCCTGGGTCTGCCCCTCTGTTCCAAAAAATGGTTCCATTGCCAAGACCTGAAACTGTGATTTCTTGGAATTGAAGAAAAGAGAAAGCTCTATGCGTAAATCTACTACTATAGTGAGTAGTATTCTACTTGAATTATGAATCTTTGTGCTAAGAAAGGAATCAGATTTGAAGAAAAGAGGTAAGATCTTAAAGCTTTGTGCTCTAAGAAAGGTAAGATAAGTGAAAATTTTTGTTTTCGAAAGAATGGAACTAGGAATGCTTGATAGATGTTTTCCTAATCTGAAAGATAGGGCACAACTAGAAGAAGGAAGATTTGATATGAGTAGATCTGATAGAAATAGTGAAATATATGTTATTCATATGCATAGAAAAAATGTTTGGAATAACAAATGGATGCAGGATCTTAGAAAGATTTTTTTGCAGGTTAGTTACTGTGATCCCAATGCGCAGTACAAGAAAGGTTGGGGGTCATTTAAAATAAATAGAGGATTAACTATTTGTTGTAGTTGCAGAAGACCGGAACATCTTGCTAAGGAATTCCCTGGTAAAGGTCCTAGTTTTCTTTGCTGTAAAGCTATGGACCATGAATATTTGGATTTCCCTAGAATTATTGGTAAAGTTTAAAAGATGAATATGAGACAAGAAAACCATGAGAAAGGCCCAGAGACTAAGGATATGATAAAACCCTAGAAAGAATCAGAGACTGTATTATTGCAGATGAAAGAAACCCTGAATGATCACACATACATCAACTTATCATAGATATTAAAAGAGAAGGAGTAAATAGAAACAAGAATAGGAGACTTCGACATAGACTATGTTCTGGATAAGAAAACACAGGTGAATATTATGACAGAAAGAACTTGGGAAATTTTGGGAAAGCCTGCTTTGGTTCCTTCCTTGGGAGGAATAAGACTGTTTAAAGGAAAATTGATAACCTTATGTAGAAGACTTACCCAGATACCTATGAGTTCTCATGAAACTTCAACAGAGGAATAATTTGAGGTCATTAAATTTGTTGAGAACAACGCCCCGTTTGCTATTTTTATAGGAAAATCTTGGATTAAGAAAGATCAGATACGAAGGAAACAAGAAGAGGAAGATCTAGAACAGGAAAAAAAAGAAATAAGAGATTTCATGGCTAGGAGAATAACACACTTAATAGAAGAACATGAGGACAAGTCAAT
The DNA here is from genome assembly GCA_009831015.1 of Picea engelmannii. Lineage (NCBI taxonomy): Eukaryota > Viridiplantae > Streptophyta > Pinopsida > Pinales > Pinaceae > Picea > Picea engelmannii. Next base: position 28,035 of record ML853750.1, read on the forward strand.
GAAACTAAGGGCTAGAGACCGTGCTGTTGAAGTTGAAAGAAGACAGGAAGACTTGAAACATCTGTCCATACATGAGAGTGGAGCACATACTCCAGAAAGAGAAGAAGTATTACCCTTGAACCCTATGAAAGACCCTCAATAGTGCAAAGTTACTATGCCAAAAGGAGATACGAATAAAAATGGAAAGAGGAACCCAGTGACTCAAATCACCGGGAAGAAAGTTAGAAAACTCAGTAAGAAGAAATAAAAGTTATAAAAATTGTAGGAAGTTCCAGAGAGGACTTTGTAGAAAGAAGGTTTGCAGAACTTGAAATTTGCCGGAATATCAGAACAATGCAGATTGGCACTTCACAACAATGAAGCAATATGACTGTTGGAGGCATCCCGACCATTAGACCGACACTCCAGAATGGATAGAACCATAGTTATGGCCGGAAAGATCACCATTGGACCATTGGAACATGTTGTCCCTTGACCAAGTTTTGAGGATCCTTGGTCATGTTTGACCTATTTTGGGACTTCGACAGGTTGTCGAAGGCGTAGGGTAGGTCGAAGTGGAGATTGTGGGATCTCGACCCCTTGTTTAGGGCCTTTTGGGTTTTGGGCTTATGTAACGGGTATGGGCATGTCAACCCATTGGTTTACCTATGTTTAGGCCCTTTTTGTAATGTATAAATAGAAGTCTAGGCGATGTAAGAAAGAGAGGGGGGCTTGGTACCTAGCCAAAGTGATGAGTGAAAATTGTAAATGCTTTGTGCATGCTATGATGAGAACTTGAAGAGCTAAGTGAAAGTCACTGTAAGAGACCATGTAAAGGCTTTGTGCTGTAGTCTAGCTTAGGGAAGGAGGATCTAGCAAAGTGCATACAGATCTCCTGTCCTATGTGGAGTAGGATCTTGTGTCTCTATGGATGTAGAATATTGACAGAAGACAATAAAAGAGAAGAAGAGTTGGTGGATGTAGCCCCAGGCTGGGGGTAAACCATGTATATCCTGTGTTTCTATGCTTTGTGCCATGTATTGATGTGTTTATGTGTTTACTTGCTTAGTTCTTTGATACATATGAATGATAGATAGATCTGTTGATGTTTTGTGCTTAATAATGTGAATGAATGCTAGATCTGATCTATCTTTATGTGCTAAGTGCATGGGAGTATTAGATCTTGTAGACTACTGTGATGCTCTGTAATTAAGGTTTACCTGCACTATAAATTAAGGTTAAATACTAATGAACTATAAATGCTAAGTTCTTTGTTAAGGTGTTACAATCATAGATCTGTGTGCCGGATAAGGTTTCAGACACCAGAGTCCTGTAACCACCCCTGCCTCTACCTTGGGTGAGACTGCATTTTCTTCATAGGTGTTTCCAAAAGGGTTGGTAGTTAGGGTTTTGTTGGTGCACTGTTGAAGTGTTGAACCTTAGGTCTTCCCCTATGCCAACAAATGGTTCCGTTGCCGGAACCTGAAACTGTGATTGCTGGGAACTGGAGAAAAGAGAAAGATCCATGCATAGATATGTTTCCCTAGTGTGTAATATTCTAATTGACTTGTGAAGCCCTGTGCTAATAAGAGAAGTCAGATTTGAAGAAAAGGGGTAAGATATTGAAGATTTGTGCTCTGATAAAGGTAAGAACAATGAAAATATTTGATTGAAAAATTAAGATAACTGAAAATTTTTGTTTCGAAAGTACGTATCTAGGCATGTTTGATAAATTTTGTCCTAGCCTAAAAACTAGGGCACAACTAGAAGAAAGAAGATTTGATATGGGTAGATCTGATAGAAATGATGAAAGATATGTTATTCCTATGCATAGAAAGAATGTTTGAACTAACAAATGGATGTAGGATCCTAGAAATATTTTTTGTAGGTTATCTCTATGATCCTAGTGTGTAGTACAAGAAAGGCTGAGGATCATTTAAAAGAAAAAGAGGATTAATTCTTTGTTACAACTACAGAAGACCGGGACATCTTGCTAAGGAATTCCCTGATAGAAGACCTAGTTGTCTTTGTTGTAAAGCTATGGACAATGAAGTTTTGGATTTCCCTATAATGATTGCTAAGGTTGAAAGAATGAATATGAGACAAGAAAACCCCGAGGAAGATCAAGCAACTAAGACCATGGTAGAACCCCCAAAAGAATCAGAGAATGTATTGCTACAAATGAAAGAAACCCTGAATGATCACATAAATATCAACTTATCAGAGATCTTCAAAGAAAAAGAGTGCATAGAAACAAGAATAAGAGACTTCAACATTGACTTTGTTCTGGATGAGGAAACACATGTGAATATCATGACAAAAAGAACCTGAGAAATTTTAGGAAAGCCTGCTATGATTCCTTCATTGGGAGGAATAGGAATAGGATTATTTAGAGGAAATATGATAACCCTATGTGGAAGACTCACCTAGATATCTATGAGTTCTCATGGAACTTCGACAGAGGAAGATTTTGAGGTTGTTAAATTTATTGAGAGAAACACCCCATTTTCTATGTTACTAGGAGAAACCTGGATTGAGATGGATCAGACCAGAACAAAAGAAGAGGAAGCCCTAGAAAAGAAGAAGAAATAACTAAAATACTTCATGATGAAGAGGATCAAACACTTACTAAAAGAACAAGAGGACCAGTCAAATATATTGAGGACCAACTATCCCGATGTCGAAGTTGAAAGAATACAAGAAGACTCACAAAAGAGTGGAGCACCTACCCCATACAGAGAACCCTATGAAAGAATCTCAACAACTCGAAGTTACGATGCCAAAAGGAGATAAGAATTAGAATGGAAAGAGGAATATTGAGACAAACATCATAGGGAAGAAGGCTATAAAGCTCAGTAAGAAGTGAGCAAAGATAGAAAAGTTGCAGACAGTTCTAGAGGGGACTTTGCAAAAGGAAGGCTTGCAAAAATGGAACTTCGTCGGGATATCAGAACAATGCAACATGGAACTTCACCATGGCGAAGAAATATAACCGTTAGAGGCATTATGACCGTTAGAACGACACCCCCGAATGGTTAGAACAATAGTTATGACCAAAAATATCATCATCATACCATTGGGACCAGGCCGCAACGAACAAAATCGCATTGATGAAGGCATCTCATTCGTTGGGGATATCCGTTACATCACTGTCTACTTATTGCATTGAATGTTTCACCAAAAAAACTTTTTCGAATTATATCCAAGACAACTCATTACTATTGCATTGTGTTTACTGAGATCGACACCTGTTCTATTACATTGAGCATTCATTTGTCGACCTGAGTTATCCGATCAAAAGCATGCATGTCGGATGAACTCAATGCCATAGATAATTTGGTTGAAGAAGTTATAATCGATTTAATAGCCGAAAAAGTAATGTCCACATGGATTTAAGCCTCGTCAATGAGAGGAGTGCAAGCCTACCCATCGACTTGTCGCGGATTCAGACTATCCTGAGATGCAGCCGAGAAAAGAACCAAGCATCTAGATGACTTGGCAAATGCAAAGTTAATCCAAACTATCCTGCTTGACTACATCCCACCTTTGGCTGGTGTGGTGAGTCATAACAGTGTCCCAAGGTATTTCGATTATACCCTGGTTACGACGTACCTCCCGAAGGGGATACGTGTAGTCAGAAAATAGTTGGATAAGATCACGACATTAAAATTCAATGACTTCAACCTAGGGGATTGCAAGAAGCATAGTATGCTTTCTCCTCACAGATACTTGACTAGGACGAAGGGGAATAACTTGAAAATAATCCCCCAACCATGGACTATGAACCTCGTGCAGTCCACCATCTTGAAGGTGATGAAGATTCCACATTTTGGAAGGCACTAGGAGGTTAACGCATGTGTTAATATCCTACTATTGTGCTACCATGGCGGCTATCTATGGCTAGATATATGCATCACAGTCGATATGACGCTGATCCATAGGATCACCGGATTGAGCATGCAGGAACCAAACCCACAAGAATTCTACCCAGGGAAGGCTGCAGACTGCACCCTGGCACAGAGAATTAAGGATAGCTATGGAGATGTATAAAAGGGTACACAAGGCTACAAGGTAGATTCCATATAGAATAAGGTAGTTCACCTAGCCCATCAGATGATCGCAGGAAAGATGGTGAGAAAGAAAATACCTACGTAAGTCACAGGGTTCATTGTTGACCTAGCTAGAAAATGTGTAGAAGGATTCCAAATGAACTGGGTGAAGTACTTTGTCAATCAGTTAGAATTGGATTGCCACGAAGCTCAGGATCAAGGCTATGAGTTCCACTTTAGCTGGCTCCTAATCCTCATCGCATTTACTGCTTGGGATATGCTGGAAGGTGCGACCTTCCCAGACATTGAGCCATTTAAGCCACTCACTGCGAAGTTCACCACACTCTGGTACTCGAGTGATATGGGAAAAAAATGGAATTCGAATGCGGTATTCCACACATACTATCTCCACTTAAATAGGGCTATTGGGGTTGTCCCTCGTATGATGCCGAACACCCTGCACCAGTTCAGACTCCTCATGAAGTTCCGCGCAGATTGACACTTCATTTACATCACTACATGTGCAGACGAGAGTAAAGAAGAGCTTCAATAATACTATAATCTCACAGAGGAGGACCTTGAAGAGATAACTAAGGACTGGTCTTCAGAGCTCCTTATCCCCGCTAACCCCATAGAAATGTTTGACCCCAAACTAATTGGAATTTTCGAGGCTAGTCAAGAAGAGCATGATACACCTGGACCTATCAAAAGGAAGAAGACCGAAGAGGTACAGAACCTGAGCAATGCATCAGACGAAATTGCTTCAAAATCACCTGGACGAGAGAGAATTATGAAGTAGATAAAGAAGAGACCAATGGAAAAGAAGATCAACAGAAGCAAGTCAAAGTAACACTGCCTAGGGATCCTATTGATGAGGCTGATCCATCTAAGAAATTTAAGGTTTCCCCCATGAAACCTACCTCGCGAAAGAAATCCAAAGCCACCAAGACTAAGATGCAGACTGTGCTCACGCTCGATGAATTTAACTTCATCATCGCATCCATATCAGATGCTTTGTAGGATATTATGCAGAAGACTGAAGCCAAGCAAGAAGCCATGTATGAAAAAATTGAGACAAAAATAAGAGGAGTACGACAAGCCCTTCGATCCAGCTGCACAATATCCACTACGCCCCCACCATCAGAAGAACAAGTGTTGGGAGATGATCCTATCCAACTCCACAAAATAGTTAATGCGACCGAAGCTCTCCTTCGTCGAGCGCAAGAGGAGAAAGAACAGGCCATGGTGGCCCTGAATCAAGAACAACAGGAAGTGGTAGAGAAACACCGAGTTGCGCAACAGGAGAAAGATGACCTCTACACCAAGTTCAAAGATGAGATAACACAGGTCAAGAAAGAGAAAGAGTAGTTTCTCACAGAGCAGCTCAAAGTCAGAGAAGCAGTTAGCAGATCACTTTTCTCTGTGATAGGCTTATAGAAAAAGGCGGAAGAACTAGTGGAGCATCAAGTAGCTCAGATTGCAGAAGCTATCCAACAACTTAAAAAGAGAATCGCAGACCTAGAGCTACAAACAGTGCCAAGTACCCCGCAGGATGTAAGAGAACAAAGAGAAGCCACTGCTCAAAGCATAGTTGAGAGGATCAAAGCATTCTCCCTAGAATGTAAACAAATAAGCAGTAGAAGTGCACAAACCTATGAGCGAATTACTAAAGACCATCAACTAAAGGCACTGGAGTCACATCTCCAGGAGGCAAAGAAGAAAGCAATGACAGTATAGGCGTAGTTGAAGATCTTGTCAGCAGTTTAAAGGATGAAGTGATCCCAGGAACAACGCACTGCTCAACAACAGGTCCACACCATACAAAGAAAAGTCATGGAAGTGACCCAGAGGCTCTAACCAGTCTAGGACAAAGCATGCCAACTATTTGAAGGGATTGAAGGCTGAGGAGAAGAGCTAGAACAAGTAGTCACTGCATTTGAAAAATTCTTAGAGGGACCTGTCAACGAAGCAGTTATCCAAGAGTTCATTGAGTAGGAGGCCTTGGCGCAACAATAGGTCAAAGTAGATTGAGCCAAGCTTGAGGCCTTTGAAGAAGAGATACCTAGACCAGAGTGACT
>ML853751.1:15506-29408 GCA_009831015.1 Picea engelmannii
TTCATTCATCTTTAGTTGTTCAAACTTCAACCTAAATGTTTGAAGTTTGGCATCTTTTACTTTCTCATTTCCTTCATACCTGCTAATAAGTTTATCCCACATTTCTTTGGCAGTTTGAAGATGCATCACCTTTATAAACTCGGTTTCTGCAAGTCCATTCAAGATAACATTCATTCCCTTAGCATTAAAGCTAAATTCTAACTTATCATCCTTGGAAGCCAGCACACCAGGCTTTGTATATCCAGTCTCTACTACATCCCAAACATCGGCACCTAAGGCCATTAGGTATGTTCTCATTTTAACCTTCCAAAAGGCAAAATTTGTTCCATCAAACAGAGGAGGCTTACTAGCTGAAGTCCCTTCATGACTTGTCATGTTTAAGCTTACAGATCTACTTTTAAATAAAAGGAACCAGCTCTAATACCAATTGTTGAAATTACTAAGACAACTGAGAGGGGGGGTGAATCGGTTGTTATTGTGCTTCAAGTGATCATCAATATTATACAACATATGGACAACATAAATAATGAGCATCAGTCACACATAAGATATACACAGAGACATATTTTCACGAGGAAACCCATAAAGGGAGAAAACCTCTTCTTCGAAATGATAGGCAGTCTTTTAAGTTCTATACATCATCTATGTTTGAGCCCGAACTCAAAGTGGGGCTACTACCTATGTTTTACAAACTCCAACTTGTTGAGAGCACCAACTCTCTGGTTTCTCTAGCACCGACTAGAAGGAAGCACCAACTCCCTGAGTGTTCCAGCACCGACTAGATGGAAGCACCTACTTCCACTTATACAAGCACCAACTTGTATGAGAGCACCAACTCTCTGGTTTCTCTAGCACCAACTAGAAGGAAACACCAACTCCCTAAATATTCCAGCACCAACTCGATTTATACAAGCACCAACTTGTATACAGAAAACTCTGTGTTTTCCCGAGCACCACCTGCCACCCTGTTTTCTAGCCACAACTAGATGGAAGTTACAAATCCCAATATTCAAGCACCAACTCGAATATTAGAGGACCACAGTCCTCCCTAGCACCACCCTACCTCCTTGATTATAAAATAAATGATTGAATAACCAACAACACAGATAAATCGATTCTTACCACTTCTTCTCTGTTCTGTAAATCTGGTCTGCTTCTAATTGTTCTGCAATTCTTCTCTTCCTCTATCTGTTCTGCAATTCTTCTCTTCCTCTGTCTGTTCTGCAATTCTGCTCTTCTTCAAGCTGTTTTGCAATTCTGCTCTTGCTTCAAGTTGTTCTGCAATTCTGCTCTTGCTTCTGTCTATTCCTCATATGTTACTCATCTCTGAGTTTTATCTCACACCGCGCATACTGTCGGTCTCATACATCGCATACTATAATTTTCCCTTTCTTACAGTTCAACTCATTTTTCATTCAGAACGACCAACCTTCCACAGTCATTGCATCTCCAGTTTATCCTATACCACCTATTCAGTTACACCTTGAATCTCCAAGAAAACACATTAGCAATTGAATCGCCAACCGTCCAAGAATCATGATTCAGTTCTGCTAACTGAATCGTAACTGATCGATTACCTGTGAGGTGAAACAGTAACCCTTCGATCAAGTTTCCAATTAACCAACACCGTTGGATTAAATCCGTAGGATTTCGTGTTTATCTCATATGCCCACTAGTTGTGACTGAGCGCTAAACAAAATTTGAATTTCGTGAATTCGCATCTCGACATCCCTATGATGAAAGGTCTCGACACTCCAAGTCACGATCGCCGAAACTCCGAGATGGAGCTTAGCACCGCTAGCTTCTTCCCCTCACGTGACCACCGACGGTGACCACAGGCTACGCCAAAAGGCGCTTCGTATTTCGTGAACTTATGAACTTCATCGAGCCTGATCAATGGTCAAGATCTCCAATGATTTGACGGTCCAGATCTCATCGCGATCTTGCATATCGCGATTCCTAAGATGAAAGGTCTCGATACTCCAAGTCGCGATCGTCGAGACTCCGAGATGGAGCTTAACACCGCTAGGTTCTTCCTCCATCTTCTGCAGATGTAACCACTGGCTGTGACCACAGCCTTATTCGAAAACGCATTTTGCACTTTCGCGTCTCGGGTTTTCTGTGATGAGTCCTCTCGACTCTCCATGTCACGAACTTCGAAATAGAGCTTGGCTTCTCTAGCTCTGCTCTCCAGCTCTCGACAATGTGACCACGAGATATGACCACTTGCCGATCAAACGAGCACTTCGCTCCTTTGACTTTCTAGTCAGCGAAAAGTTAATCCCTCGCCACATGTCCCTCTTTGATCAACGGTCAAGATCTTATCGCGATTTCGCAACTTCACAGGCCTTCGTCATGCTTGATCAATGGTCCATGATCTCGATGATTCGACGGTCCAGATCTTTTCGTGATCTCGCATATCGCGAGTTCCCACACCATGCTTTGTTGACTCCTCCAATGTGCAAGTCAGTGAAATTCCAATCGCTTGCCATGTGTCCTATGACTCCAATGGTTAGGATTGTTATCGCGATTTCGCATATCGCGAGTTCAAACCTCTTTCCTTCGAATTTTTCGATCTACGAAACTTTGAAACGAAACCTTTGTCGTGCTTTGACTGTTTTCCTCCTTCTGATCTTACACTGCTGATCTTGCCATTATTGCTACGCTACTGATCGTGCTAATCTTCGCCATCAATGACAAACACACATACTCTGCCTTTGTCTAAAAACATGCCAACAAGAAAGACAGTTCATGTGCAATATCTTTCTACTCATGAACAAATTGCAGATATCTTCACCAAACCACTTGCCAAGACAAAGTTCTAGTATTTCCATGAGAGACTTGGCCTGGTGGAAATGCCTCCCTAGTTGAGAGGGAGTGTTGATGATTGCAGCTATGTGAGACATTCTCCAGCTTACAAACCTGTGAGGTGTGGATCATTGCAGCTATGTAAGTCTTTCTCTCAGCTTACAAACCTGAGAGAAATCCCTTAAGAAGGGTATGTGGTTCTTGCCTGAGACAGAGCTAGGAACGTAGAGATGACCTCCTCCATTCAAAGAGTTGAGAAGAACTCCAGATGATTATCCAGTGGGAAAGGCGATCTGTTGAGTTGGACGTGCCTGTGGCTGAGCACAAGGTGAACGTGTGAAATCCCAAAGTGCTGGGTGCATCGTCATGTGAACAGAAATGAAGATGATGTATTAGCCTCCTCTGAGCAGCAGAGTTGATGAGAAGACTCCAGATGATTCTCCTGTGTGAGGTAGTGGGAAAGAAGATCTGTAGAGTGGATGTGCCCGTGGACGAACACAGGTGAACATGTGAAGCTTTGGTTCTTCTGTGTAATGCAGTGAACCAGAGATATGACATCCCTATGGATGTGCCCCTAGTGGATGAGCACTAGTGGGTGTATCAGATTCTTTGCTATATATTGTTCAAGAGTCAAACCTGCCTGTAACCCTGATTGTTATGTAAAGGGTACAGGTCGGCTCCACCTTAATGTGATTAATAATAAATGTAAATATAATTAATCTGGATAATATTAATTATAATAATAATAATTATTATTATTATTATAATATGACTTAGAGAGGTCGACCTTGTTGAGCCAATAGAGACTTCAGTTGATTATTATTATAATATGACTTAGAGAGGTCGACCTTGTTGAGCCAATAGAGACTTCAGTTGATAGGACAAGTCTAATATAAGTAAAGGGAAATTCCCCATTGTTGAATCATATCATTCAAGTGAGTTTGGAAATTTCAGCAAGTACATTTACTTGGGAGAAGTGCACACCTCTCTTGGGCGCTAGTCTTCTAGGGTTTAAGCACCCTCTTGCGTGCTAGGTTTTTCTTGGTGGTGAAGGTCTTTCTCTTGAAGAATATAGCAAAGGATTTGGCTGGGTTTTCTTCCCTTGTTGAGAAGGGTTTCCTAGGATACTTCTTGTGTTCTTGTGCATGGTGTTTCTTCTTGCGATCTTGGTTGCTGCAACATTCTTGTTTATGATTAAGACAAATGCAAATTGAAATGAACTACATGCTTAACCTATCATATTGAAAAATCAACAACAACTTGCTCTGAAGCCTCTGAAGACACCATTCCCGCATAGCAATTGTAGACAATCCAACTCCAAATGGAATACCCAAATGGAGAACAATGATCCTCGAGCGAATTTAAGACCTGACAGTCAAGAGGAGAATCCAACCTTTACTGAAAACCATGACACCTGAGGTAGAACAAAAAGTGTCCAAACAAGCTTAGAGCCCCATCGAATTATTCTTCCTCCATCCTCACTGAAATGAGAGAATCATCAACAAAGTGATTATTAACCATCTAGGAGAAGAATACCATGGACTTGCCCTGCAATATGAGCAACCTCCAACAAGTAACTCAGAGCATCAGTAGTCAAGAGATACAAATACGGAGCCAAAGAAAACTGCAGTGATAGAGAAATAAGACAAAGGTTGAAGCATTGGTGAAGAGGGTATTCACCATAGCAACACATCGAAGTCCAAAACCCAAGAAAATCAACATCTTTGAAATAAAGGACCAATAAACTTGATCATAAGCTTAGTCAAAACCAATCTTCAGGTTAAGGGACTGTCGACTAGTCTCCCTAGCCTACTCCATAGCTTCCCAAGTAGAAACTATAGTGTCCAAAATGAATCTCCCTTGCACAAACTCTATCTGCTACTGACGTACCACATATCGAGTGATTGAGTGCATCAATGTTGCCAAGGTCAATTATATGCCCGTTGAATTGAAGTTTCATCCACCATTTACACTTTGTTGGATAGTCAATGTTAACGAATATCTTTCATTGGAGGGAGAGATATGGTGTTTAGTGGGGGGATGATATGTGATGTCTTCTCCATGTGGCCTTTGTGTAACATTAAGGGGTGATGTGTGTAATGTCTTCTCTCCATGGCCCCTTGCTCAAATTAAGGGGGGATGCCAAAAATAGGGGTATAGTCTTCACTTTTGGTTACAACCAACCTTATATTATATCGTTATTATATTTGTGGGTTTGGCTAAGGACAATCTTGTACATGTAGACTCAAAAACCCTATTGGGGAAAGCAACCTATCTTTGAGCTGGGTATTTATAAATCCATTCTTATCTGTATTTCTCATTCGAGTGATTCATTCATTGTTCTTAATAAAGGTGATTTATCTAAGGGCATCATCATTGAGTGTTGTGCTCTATCATGTGCCTAGGTTTCTTTCTCTCTCTAGCGCACTTGTCCTTAGGTTGGTTTCTCTCCAAAGTTGCACTTTTCTTGTGTGATATCACGTCAAGTGTTGTGTTTCCCTAGTATTGATTATTTTTCTCTTTATTGTAGAATTAGAGTTTGTGTTGGTAACATTCAATTCTCTTGCTATCTCTTGTGAATCTCAATGGCTCCAATGAAGCTAACATTTTCAACCCCCAAGGGAGTAACTAATTGGAAGGCATTATCCAAAGTGCAACCAATTTAATGAATGAAGTTATTGATCCATGAAGGTGGTAATTCATTGAAAGGTATGGTGCCTTGGTGTGGTGATCCGAATTGGATCATCATACAATTTGTCATCTATCTTGGTGCTTTTTGGGTGGAAACAAATTGGAAGAATCGACTTGCAGGGCCATTTTAGTGGCAAGTCCCAATTTGGAAAATTAGGGTTTGAAACCTTCTAGAGTCATTTTGAGGCATTAAACAACATTTTTGGGGGTTACAGTGTCCAAAACTTGTGCCCACACCCACAACGATGTTCTAGACTTCGAGACCTTTCCAACAGTGCGTAAAACATCTTAAACAGAGCTTGTATGCAAAAGTTATGCCTCCCGCAAGTTGATCTACCTTGTTGACCACCATGGTATGAGTGGATGCCACATCAACCCCCATTACTCACACATATGGGGCTAGCCATGTGTGGACTTTCAAGAAGATTCTAGAAGGTCCAAACCTAATCATGAATTGAGGGTTGAGGAAGTCAAAATCCTACGACTATTAGGCTATGTTAAATACTGGGCCGCTAGGAGGAGAAAGGGTTCTATTCTTTTGTATTGTACTTGTTCCATAATAGAGCGGAGCATCCAAGGAGTGGTATTTTGAGAGCATAATGGAGGAGGTAGGAGATTTTGTAGTAGTCGTTCAGGTCACAGTGTAAAAGGAAACTCCATTGTGAGTGCTTGTTTCCTTGTACATGTTTTCCATAACTGAAGAAAAGAGAGAAGAGCATAGGCCTCACCTTCTAGCTGGTTTTTCTCCTATATTGGGTTTCCTAGGATACATCTTGTGTGCAATTGTGTGGATGGTGTGTATATTTTCCTGTTGTTTCATTTTTTGTTCAGTTATTTTCATAAATTCAAGCAAAGCTAGTAATTAACTGATCTTAATTAATTCAGTTATTTTCATTATTCAATTGGCTTCCTAATTAATTATTTGGTTAATAAATAAACTGCATAAAGCTAAGATTTCATAATGGTTTAAGATTTGTTGGGATGAACTGTTCCAGTGGAATATCCACGACAATTTACAAATCATATTGGTATTAGAACAATTTTCTTTGGGGTATTTGTGGAAAGTTCCAGGGTCCATGAATTGTCTTAAGAAGAAGGTCACAAAACCCTAGCCATGGCAGATTGGTCTATTCACAACAACCCTTGAGATCCAGCAGAAGAGAGATTTGCGAGGCTGGAAGAGAAAGTCATTGACATCTCTCGCAATATGACCCTCCTTATGGTGGCTCTAGCAAGCAAGCTTGGACCGTTCGAGGAGGATAGAGGCTTTGATTCATAGATCGGATTAGAGGGGAAACTGGGAGAAAATGAAGATCCAAAAAAGGAGTTGAGGAAAGAGAATGAGAAAGAGCAACCAAGTTCAAGTGCCATTACCCCTTCATAGTCTTTATTTAAAATGGAAGCACAAGTGGATATCAAACCATACGAAGGTGAGATTGATGCATTCAAGTTGAATAATTTGTTGCAACAATTAGAGGTCTATTTTAGTGTTCACAATATAGATGAGGAACAAAAGATTTCGTTTACCTGATTGGAATTAGAGGGCCATGCATTAACCTAGTGGGAAAGCCACTCAGAGACACTTAGGCTAGAGGATGATCCACCAATAACTAAGTGGGAGGATTTCAAAACCCTCATTAAGTCCCAATTCTACCCTATTGGGTATGTAGAGAACCAATGGATCCGTTGGCATTACTTCAGGCAAAGGCAGGGGCAGAGTGTGTAGGAGTACATCATCGAATTCAAAAAGATGGTTATCATGTTGGGTATCTCTCCCAAGAACCCAAATGTACTCATGTATCTAGGGGGTCTACACAGTCATTTGTGAAAGCAAGTGATGCTCTTCAAGTCCAAGACAGTTGATGAAGCCTGTGTGCAAGCACAATATCTAGAAAATATAGGCCACAAGGAAGGATAATCAAGTGGTTCCAAGCAGAAAGAGCACCAAGATGCTTCCAAGGAGGGGAAGAAGAAGTGGAAAGGGAAAGACAAGAATACGACAACCACTACACATCAGTTCAAGGATCCAAGTAACTGCTGTAACCATTGCAATATTTATGGTCACATTGAGAAAAAGTGTTGGAAACTACATCCAGAGATGAACCCTAAGAACCGTAAGAAGGATGCCAAGAAGAAGAACCTTCTAGCCACAGACTCAAGCAATCAAGTAGAGAGCAACTTCCACCAGTCTAACTGGCTCTAAACTGAAGAGAATATTCTCCTAGAATGTAGGAGAGGTTCCTAAAAAATAGGATACCCTCAATAATGACTAATAAACATAGGAAAATAAGGAAAAAATATCCTAGGTGTGTGTAATATCTCCAACAAATCTGAGTGGCCTTCATCACAAGGAAGAGAAGGAGATGACGAAACTCTTCCATATCAAGATCCAGGTCAAGAAGACCAAGGTAGATGCTCTATTCAATTTTGGTTCATAGCCCAATCTAGTCAGCAAGCTTGTGTTGGTGGTTCATGATCATCCAAGCCCATGCCTATTGGGGTGGGTGAATGAGGATGTAGAAATCAAGGTCACAAAACAGTGTAAGATCAAATTTGTTGTAAGTGCGGATTTTAATTGATGAAGTGGATTTAGATGTAGTACTCCATGACGTGTGTGGTGTAGTGTTTGGAAGCCCCTACATGTATATGAGGGATGTGATCTTCATGCAGAGAGCAAATCAGTACCGCTTGATCAAGGATGGGAAGACTTTCATCATTAATGCACATAAAGGTAGATTGAAGATCTCGCTGGTAAGTGCCAAACAAGCCAAAAAGTTGATTAGTTCAAGTAAGAAGTATGTTTTTCTTTTCTTACGAGAGAATCGGTTGGGTGATGAATCGATAAGAGTAAAGGCATCCCTAGAGGGATGTACTAAAAAACATAAACAACAACTAGAGGAGTTGCTACAGGCATATAGAGGAGTGTTCCAGGAGCCTAAAGGGCTACCACCTAAGAGGGAAGTGGAGCACGAGATACAGTTGTTTCCTGACTCCCCATTACCAAATATTGGGTTGTATAGACAATTTGTTTTGGAAGTAGATGAAGTGAAGAAACAGTTGCAGCAGCTACTGGAGTAGGGAGTTATTCGACCAAGCACCTCACCTTGTGGGTCACCTATCATCATTGTACCCAGGAAGGATGAGACTTGGTGAATGTGTATCGACTACAAAGCTTTGAACAAGATTACACTCAAGAATCGATACCCTCTGCTGAGGATCAACAATTTGTTAGAATAGTTGAAGCATGCTAAGTACTTCACCAAGTTGGATCTCAAATCGAGATACAACCAGGTATGTGTCAAAGAAGAAGACACATGGAAGATCGCCTTCAAGACAAGGCAAGTTTTGTATGAATGATTGGTCATGCCATTTGGTTTATGTAATGCATCAACTACATTTATGAGACTGATGAATGATGTATTGCGCCCATATTTAGATTTATTTGTTATGGTGTATTTGGATGATATATCGGTTCATAGCTCTACCTAGGAGGAGCACATCTCACATCTCATGCAAGTGTTAGAGACTTTGAAAAAGAACTAGCTGCTGGCTAACCTCAAGAAATGCGAGTTTGCTCAAAAGTCATTGGTGTATTTGGGGTTTGGGATAGGTGGAGGGGAGCTCAAGATAGATCCCACAAAGATGGAGGCCATCATAAAATGGCCAATTCCTACTAATGTCACTGAAGTTAGGAGCTTTGTTGGGGCAACACAGTACCTATAAAAGTTCATAGCCTATTTTTCAGTGGTAGTTGCACCACTCCACGCCATAACAGTGAGTGGTAAGAGTTTCTAGTGGGGAAAGAACCAACAAAAATCTTTTGATGAGATGAAACGAAAGATTAGTCAAGAACTAGTTCTCGCATTGCCAAACTTGCAATAGCCATTCAAAGTGGAGACAGATGCAAGCGACTATGCTATGGGAGCAGTTTTGATGCAAGGAGGTATGCCAATATGCTATCATTCTAAAATGTTTCATGTGGGAGTTTTGAACTACCCTACATATGATAGGGAACTCTATGCCTTGGTCCAAGTTGTTAAGAAGTGGAAGCACTATTTGATGGACAAGGAAACCATTATCCACACAAATCACCAGCCATTGCAGTATTTGTAGGCCCAAAGTAAGTTTCAACAAAGTAGACATTATAAGTGGATGGGGTTTTTGAAACAATTTCATCTAGTCATTAAGTATAAGAAGGGTGGCACTAATAAGTTTGCAAACATGCTTTCAAGGCCACCCACATCCAAGATTACAGCTTTGAGAACTCTTATGCACATGGAGCCTTTTTCCCATGATGCATACAAAGAGGCATACACAAAAGATGAGGACTTCAAAGAGGTGTTTCAGTAGCTACAGGGCCAAATTCATGTAGAAGAAGGTGATAACAAGGCTGACCATCATCTCGAGAATGGGTTGCTTTCAAGCTAGACAAGCTCTTTGTTCCTAAAGGTGAAAGATTGCATCTTATCAGAGAGGCTCACACCTCCAAGGTTGTAGGATATTTTGGTGTTGGGAAGATAGTTGCTAACTTACAAAGGTATGTGTACTGGCCTAGAATGCAAGAAGATGTAGCACGATATATTAGAGGATGCATACTTTGTTGTACCAACAAGCCCAGTAATAGAAAGCAAGGTCTATACCATCCCTTACCTGTACCCATTCGACCTTGGGAAAACATTTCCATGGATTTTGTGGGAGGTTTACCAATAACCAACAAGGGACATGACTATCTTTTTGTGGTAGTTGACAGGTTCAACAAGATGTGCATTCTTATGCCTTGTAAACCAACCATCAAAGGACAAGAAGTAACAAACTTGTTCTTTGAACATGTTTGGGTGCACTTTGGGATATTGAGGAGCATCATCTCAGATGGGTATACCAAATTTCTTAGCGCCTTTTGGACTACACTTTGGGAGAAGATAGACATGAAGTTGAAGAGATCTACAACATACCATCCACAGATAGATGGGCAGACAGAAGTAGTCAACAAGACGTTGGTACAACTTTTGAGGGGTTACAATGAGAAGCATCCAAAGACATGGGATGAAAATATGATCAACATTCAACATTCTTATAATGTCATAGTCCATATTTCTATTGGTAAGTCCCTTTTTGAAATTTTCTTTGGATATTTGCCACCTTCACCCTTAGATGTTGTTTATGGATAGAGAGGAGTGAGGGAAGACACCACGGAGAAGCATTGAAAGGAGAAATTTGTTGAAAAGATTAGACAAATCCATTTGCAAGTATAGGAGACGCTAGAGAAGTGACAGGAAAAGTATAAAGCCAGACATGATCAACATAGAACCGAAAAGTCATTCAAAGTGGGAGACAGAGTTTGGTTACAACTAAACGAGGAAAGACTATAGGGTCCTAGTAAGAAGATCAAGGCTTTGCGAAATGGACCTTTTGAGGTACTGGAGAAGGTGGGAGATAATGCCTACAGACTTAGTCTATCCCCATACATGCGCATTTACTTAGTAGCGAATGTGGAGAATTTGAAACTCTATGAGCCTTCCATGTTGGATCAACAGGTGGAGCAGGTCCTACCTACCATAGAGGACTTAGCACCAGAGGCTCAGGTAGAGTTGGCATAAGACACAATTTTGCAGAGGAAGTCCAGAACTACAAGACAGGGGCAGCTTGACCTTTGGTAGATTGGGTTGAAAGGACAACTTCCAGGAAAAGAAAAATGGTACTCCAGGGAGAAGGTAGAGGAAAAATTTCCTCACCTCATTCAGTAAAGCTTTTGGGGACCAAAAGCCTCCCCAAATGGGGAGGTATGATACAGATTGGATCATCATACAATTTTTCATCTATCTTGGTACTTTCGGGGTGGAAAAAATTGGAGGAATCAACTTGCAGTGCCATTTTAGTGGTAGCTCCCAGTTTGGAAAATTGGGGTTTGGAACCTTTTGGAGCCATTTTGAGGCATTAAACAACATTTTTTGGGGTAACAGTGTCCATAGATTTTTCCCATACCCTAAACAATGTTCTACACTCCAAGACCTTTCCAACGGTGCGTAAAGTGCCTCATTAGGAGCTCGTACGCAGAAGTTATGCTTCCCACAAGTTGACCTACCTTGTTGACCACCATGGTAGGAGTGGATGCCATGTTAGCCCCCATTACTTACACATATGGGGCTAGCCATGTGCGTAATTTCAAGAAGATTCCAGAAGGTCCAAACCTAATCAGTAATTGAGGGTTGAGGAAGTCAAAACCCTAACCCTAGACGACTATCTGGCTATGTTAACTACTAGGCTGCTAGGAGGAGAAAGGGCTCTGTTCTTTTGTATTGTATTTGTTCCATAGTTGAGCAGAGCATCCAAGGATTGGTATTTTGAGAGCATATAGAGGAGGTAGGAGATCCTGTAGCAGTCATTTAGGCCACAATGTCAAAGGCAACTCCATAGTGAGTGCCTCTTTCTTTGTACTTGCTTTCCATAACTAAAAAGAAGAGAGCAAAGCATATGCCTCATCTTCTAGCTGGGTTTTCTCCTGTATTGGGTTTCCCAGGATACATCTTTTGTATAGTGTGTATATTTGCACGTTCTTTCGTTTTTTGTATTCAGTTATTTTCATTAATTCAAGCAAAGCTAGTAATTAACTAATCTAGGATCTAAGGAAATAAACTGCAAAAATCCAAGATTTCAGAATAGTTTAAGATCTGTTGGGACGAATTGTTCTAGTGGAATATCCATGGCAGTTTACAGATCATGTGGATAAGCTTTTAGCACTCAACGTAGTATCTTAATCTCACTAAAGAACATGATCTTGATGTGACATGAAGGAATGTACATATGGAGGGAAAACCAATACAATCTTATGACGACGAGTTCTAATGTTACAACTCATGTTCATGATAGATGCATTTATGAAAATAATCCTTTCCTTTTGTAGAGGAGAATAATAAATACAATTATGTACAATTATTTTTCAAAAGTAATGGCTAAGTCACTTGGTTTCGTATTTGTGTTTGAATTTGGAAACAACGAGTCTGGAAAAGAAAATTGCCAGTACAAAAAATTGTGATAAAATTTTCCATTAAGTTTGACAAGAGAATTAAAGAACTTTATTATAACTCTATTTTTTCCAACAAAATACAAATATTTTCTATGACTTCAAATTTGATCCCAAAATATATGAAGTCAATGTCAAGACCGAAAACATGTTAAAAGTTAAAACATCACGTATATATTGTTCAAAAACATGTCCACTACTTAGAAATGTTTTACAAAATCGAACTAGCAATTAAATTCATTGAATCTGATGAATTTAACCGCAAATACTTGAGATTCAGCAAATTTATATATTTTTTTGATAAAAATCATCCACTGTGGTGACTCTGAGTAGTAGTATAAAGATGAAAAAGTGCCTCAATAAGATGCACAGGCTTGGTGGTTGTATCTTGTGATAGATGAACTAGAACACAAATTTGTTTATGTCAGTGGGTATATCTTTTTGTGCAATCCCAAAATCATGGTTATTATAACATAAGTCTAACGTCATATGCTAAAATTATGGTTGTTTAAAGTGACCGGTTAAAGTTTCTTGTGATTTTGGGACTTGTCGTAAATTGAAGGAATAGAACCGCACAACAATTGTGAGAGAGAATTTGTCAATTGATGAGAAGAGAAGGCAGCTGTCTAGGGTATAAATACTAGTCCACATCCATTCTAGGAAAGGTTTTTCCATTAAGGTATTAGAGATCTCCTGCTAGAACTATATGCAGATCAATCTTGGCTGAGCTTACTTCTGTGCTACTCTAGTGGCCTACTTAGGGTAGGTCTGCCCTCATAAATGCATGTATATATCCCTTTTAATGTTGTTGTGCAATATTTTCTTATATTACTCCTATTTTACGTTGAAGTCTGCAAATTACTGTTTTTCTATTTAAGATTATTTATATATGTTTTTTTTCAGTTGTGACATGCGTGACTCAGAAATTACATGGAGTTACCAACATTAATCAGTCAAGCATTAAAACCACTATATAAAGAGGGAAATGTGCAAGATACTTCATGCTCTGAGGATTCTAGCAACAAGGAACTGTAGGGACACAGCGCAAGAAGCACACAATCACATTGTTAGGAAAAATCTGGAGACATTATGGATTCAAGGCAGCTATAAGAGGAGAGTATTACTGTGGCATGGAATCCCATCACAGGGATTTACCACTATAGTAAGATAACTTTCTATTATTGTCATCACATACATACTACATAACAAACACAAACCAGAGATGGCCCACAAGGCATTGTTGAGATCACAAGATAGAGAAAAAGATTGAATAGAACCACCAACAAACCCTAAATCAGCATGAACCATAAGGACATCATAAAGAGAAGAGAAAATGAACCCATGAACAAGTCATAGAAACACAAGATATGGTGCCCATAAGC
>ML853752.1:0-13324 GCA_009831015.1 Picea engelmannii
TTTCCATGGAGGAGGGGAGAAGGAAAGATTGGAGGTATGAAACCTGTGATCTCATAGGCAACATATAGTGGGGATGGAAAGTATTGTGAAGCATCTAACTTATGATCTCATGAGGAAGATGCCATTTGGAACATCATCATTTGCCATATGAACTATTTAAGCAAGGGTTTGGACAAGGAGAGCTTGGTGAAGCTGCTGCATTACATCCATGGCTGTAAGTAACACTTTGTTCTCATTAATATGATATGCTTGGCCTGTTTCTTTCTAGTCTTTGTTTGATCTCACATGAACTTGTCTCTATTAGATAGATCTATTTCTAACTAATCTCAGTAGAGTAGGAATTTGGTTGTATCTTTGTTTGTCTATAGGGATTATCGAGGAGTTTAATATTGGAGCTCAACTTGGATCGTGCAGGGACAAACACCAGTAAAAAGGTACTTCTTTTCTCCTTCCTCCTCACACATTAGTTTATCTAGATCTAAAAGGAAGTCAGTGTCCATGATAAGCATCTTCTGTCTTAGAGTTAAGAGTCTAGCTCTCAAGAGGAGATCTACCCGTTCGCAGGGAGATTTTCCTACAACAGAAATTGGCGACTCCACTGGGGATCGAATCGAAACTTTTAGTTTTGGTTTTCCTCATAGACCTTGTCTTACCATTTTTTATTTTATCCCTTTTTCACCCTGTATGTCTGATTGCACATGATGATTGAATCCTTAGTCCATCACATTCATCTTGATTGACAAAAAATTGACTGAGTTTTTGTCTTTTTTGACAATTTTCTGAGTTTTTGAAGCCTGGCGCCCCTGTGTCTATGTTATCCCAGCGCCAACGCTCCCTAAAGGCCTTAGACAGAGCATTATAATGCTCTGGTGTCCCTTACACCAGAGGGCCAACCTCTCCTTTGCAAAAAATACCTTCAGAATTGTCTTTTCTGAGGTCCAGACCCTGTTTTTGCCCTTGCTCAGCTTCTTTGTGCTTCAATACTTCTTCTCATTTACCTTTGACACTCTGATTTATGAGAAGTAAGTACTTTGTTGTTCATATTCTGTGACCATCTTCTTTATTTTGAGTTTTTGCTTCTATAGAGAGCTTAGAATCGATCCACTGCTTTCTTCCCTCTTATCTGACTGAGCGGAAACTCTAGTGAAGGACATCAGAAATCTGTGAATCATCTCATTTGGTTCTTTGAGGTGATTCTTCTTAGCATATTTATTTTGTGATAAATTATTGATTTTCTTTGTTATCTTGTGTCGTCTTTTTTCTTGTTGTTTCGATCATAGCAAGAGGGTGTGTTGTTTGTGCGAAATCTGCTTATGCTTGTTCAAATCTCCTTGATCTGAAAGGGTAGTTGGCAGGAGAAGTTTTGCATTGAATTAATCATCATTCAGATACAAATGAAAAAGATACATCTTAGTGATTGGTTTGCATATTAGAAATAATTTCTGAAATGTTTTAGCTTTACATTGGATTTGATTGAGAACAAATTGATTGAGGACATTCCTTATTAGTGTTTGATAGTGAAAACAACTCTTTCTCTCTCCCTTAAATAGGCATTCATTGAAAAGAAACGATCGCTTATCATATTCTATGCATTTTTGGGACTTGAGTCATCATTCCATCAGTTTCACTTTCATACACCCTTTGAGTAAAGAACAATTGTAAAACGAACGCTAATTAAAAATTATCTAGAACATTTTTTATTTTTTAGGATCTTCCACCAACATTAGACTAGGATTAGCACTTTGGATTAGGCTGTGATTACAACTCTCCAAAGTTTCTGAAATGAACATTAGCATCCTGAGATAGGGAGAGTCAAATCCAATTGTCATATAAGTTTTATGGGATCTTCCTCTCACACAGGGGTTATGCACGAGGTCGCATTCGGGCGAATTACGGAGATTATCCCTCCGTGGTTCAACTGTTTATAGTGGTCGGATCATATATTGGGGGTCACTTGAGGGTATTTTTACACATTATTTTTGTCATCCCTATGACCGTTAATGATGTAAACCTATCTTTTGCCTTCAGAGGGGTCAGTGTCCTGAGTTCCTGAAGAGAGAATGAAGAAGAACTTTTTCTGAGAAAAGAAGTTGCATTTTCCTGTGTAAAAACCCTATAAAAAAGGAAGTTCGCAGGCTGCCTATGTATTAGAGTGCGAGAATGCTTGATTCTCGTAGGTTTCACCATAGCTAGGGTGCGAAATGTTCGCAGGCTGCTCTATAGGCAGGGTGCGAGAATGCTTACACGTGGGAAAAACGAGCGTTTTCTCGAATCTTCTAGAAGGAGAAACTTCCATGGTGAGGCGGCATCTGAATGGTTTGGATCTTACTCACTTTTATGATTTGGTGGGATCTTCCTAACCTACTCACCTTATCCTCTTCAACTTATAAAAGGAGAGGAGCTCTCATGGAGAAAGTTAGCTTGAGCTTGGTTGGCTTTTGAGCTTTTGAGCTTTTGTTGGCTTGGAATTGTTAGCTTGGTTAGAGTGGCTTTGAGATTTGCCTTGTCAAGATAGGTTGTGAGTAGCTATCAGATCCATGGTCTCAGAATACTTGGAGAAAGAAGTGTGTGGGGAACGAAGGACAGTTGGAAGGGACCTTACGACATCAAGGCCATGGTTGTAATCTCTCTTTCACATTTAATATGATACAGTAATATGATTCTTTCCTATAACGCTTGTTGTGTTTTATTGTATAATTCCTTGATCACATACATAGGTTTATATTGAGTTTATGTTATTACTATCACTTTGGTTGGTTGTGTTCTTTTGTAGGATCATCATTGTATGAGCGTTGGAATGGAGCTAGGATGGAGATGGCGAGAGGAAGTGACATTTAAACGGTATGTCACTCATCCCTCTTTGGTTAGTAAATTCAATATTTAAAACTTAAGGAAAGCATCATGGTCTGGTGTGTTTTGTTCTAGATCTAGGTGGATCTAGGGAGATAAGTTAGTGTCTGCACCTACCGATTAGTTCGATAACAGGTATACCCAAGATTATGTGTGGGAGCCTCTTGGGTTGATTTCGGACTTGTTATCCTGCCCATACATTCCGGATCAGACTGTCGACTGTACCCACCCAGGGACTCACTGCGAATTGGTGTCTTTAGTTGCCATAATATTTAGGGTCTTACACAAGGTGACGGTGAAGGGAAGTCTCACTGTACCTGGAATAGACATTGGTCAAAATCACTTGGGCTCCTTGGAGGGTAAATCCACAATTACTGCGTGGAAGCTTGCACCAAGGTGAGAGTTCGTTAAGCAGGTCGCCATTATAACTATTCCACCATATCATAGCCCCTTCTTGACTTGATCACACGACGTTGGATTTCATCACCAACTAGTACGATCATCGAGAGAAGCTTTGTTTGCTTGGTTGATTCCTAGATTCTATTAGCATATGCTGTTTCTTTTTGTTAGTTGGCCCTAGATTTTTAGTGTGTTCTGTTATTCTCCAAAATTGAGCCAGTAGATGATAAAGGTCTTCTTCGATCACATAGGATGCAAGGTATACCTCTGTAAGGCTATCAACCCTTACCTCCTAACCCTCCAGAAGACAACTACCGTAGAAAGGTAGAAAATCCATCTGACGCTGGAAGTGTTATTGCTCCTCCGTTAGATCACTCAGAAGGTTCTTTGGTCACAGTTGAACATCCCACTACATCTGTGTCGGTAGCCCCTCTCAAACCACTTTTGCTTCGTTTAGACTCCCTTGGGAACATCATAGACGAAGAGGTCCCACGATTACCAGAGAGAGCTTTTACTGACACATATATGGGATCCACAGAACCAAATTTTGGTGATGAGTATAGGACTCCTGTTCGTCCTAGCACCACAGTAAATATAAATCCTACACCTACTCGTTCTGTATGGAGGAATTCATCGGGACGTGATCTCTATGAGAATTTTGAATCCTTTCGACAACCCTTTCATCCTCATGACCCTCCTAGTGAAACAAGACCGTCCGGTCAAACCATGAGTCACTCAGTCGATCAGGTCATTAACCCTACTGTTACGTTAGCACAAGTCCATCCTACTACTGGAATCATTACCTCTGCTCATCTCCAAAGCACTTCAATCCTTACCCCCATTTCTATGAGCTTTTACTCTACAACTCCACATGTTCCACACGATCCTGTTGGGACATCTTTTCAACCGAGAATGTAGACCCCTGCTAGCCAAACAAAACCAGCTGGAGGGAAACCACCATCTAATGAACCTTTCCCTCTTGGAGGACTACCATTCTATGGTGGGCCTACCCCTCTAAGGGGACATCCCCCTTTTCATTCTCCTCCCAGAGGGCACCCTCTGCTTTCTAGTCATACCCCAGTCGTTAATCCACCGTTGACAGGGGAGAAACCTTCATTTGCTAGAAACCCTTCACAATCTCGGGGAGTCTCTTCAGGAGGCACTTTTATTCAACCCCACATTGGGGGACACTTGTCTCATAACCCACTAGGAGGATCATCAAATCCTGTTCCTCCCGGAACATCTTACACACAACCTTATCCAGGCAGCATCTGAAACACCACCTGGAGTTCTCTGGGACAACAACCTTATCCTCTTCATGGGCCTAATGTGTATCTGCCTCCGAGATATACTCCTTACGATCCTCAAGGGAAAAATGTTTATCCTCCTTATGGGCAAGCAAATCACCCATCCTATAATGCTCAGAACCCACCGGGTTATGCAATTGTTTCTCATCCATCATCGAATCCTGCTTATCCTAGCCAGCAACAACCGTATGTAGGAGGACCTACTGGTTACAACTACCCACCTAAACTACTTTATGGTCCTAATGGTGTTCCTATGTTGCACCAGTATCATCCACAAATTAACCGACAACTACCTTTCCTTGCGACTCTGGATCTCCCAGACTTGTCTTGATTAACTAATGATCCTATTTTTCATTCACCGGTTTGGCCAGTCATTCCAGCTAAGATTCCTTCTGATATTCTGAAATTTGATGGGAAACCTGGCGAAGACCCAAACAACCATGTGATGAATTTCCATTTGTGGTGTTCATCAAACTCCCTCATGGATGATTCTGTACGTTTGCGTATTTTCCACAGGCTCGGCAACAAAGTGGTATATTGAACTACCACGTCATTCTTTTCATAATTTCAATTCCCTTGCTATGTCTTTCCTCACACACTTTCAACTACCTATTCGCTACGAGACGGGTACTGAAATATTGACCTCCCTTCGTCAAACTGACTCTGTGCATATCTCTGACCATATTCATGAGTGGAGGTGACAATGAAGGATGATCAAGGTAAGCATTCCTGACATATTATTGGTGGAATGGTTTACTAAATCACTTTTACCCCCGATCGCTCACGATGTCGCTATGTGTGGCGGGGTCACAGAGGAACAAGCCATTGCTCGAGATCAGTACTTAGATTTGGTTTATTCACAATCTGGTACTTTGTATGATTTTCTTCCAAATACTACTCGAGCTAATATCGATCCATCTAAGCTATCATCATCATCTCATGCGGATGGCATTATCGATTCCGTCAACACTCAATCTACTTCCCAATCATTCACACTCTCCTCTACCTCTCCCCAAAATCAGATCTCCGAGGTGAATGTAGTTCAATCTGCCCCCTCACAAAAATCCAGAGGTAAGTAGAAGACAAAGAATAAATCAAAAAATACCAATAACAATGAACAACCAAACAATCAAGCTCACACACCTGCTACCGAAAATAAACCACACCAGAAACTGAAATTCCTGTGTGTCATTTGTGGTGACGATCACTACACTCGAGACTATCCACTTTGCAATGAAGTGACCAACATTTTCCAAGGAAAGTCACAACCCGCTGTGCTTGCTCAGCCTTTTCCACAACAACAATCCATGGTTGCTCAAACCCCCTCTCCTAGGGGCAGTTCTAGCCATCCTCATGATGAGGCCTCGACGAGTGCACATATTTATATGTTTAATGGGATTAATTTGAACACTCACTCTAAGACATATGACACACCAGGTAACCTTGACAAAGGAAAGGACACTAACGGTACCGGTACTTTACCGGATCCATCACCGTCCTCCATTAGTCTTCCATCGATTGCTCCTCCGTCTGGACCGTTTCAGATTGAGAAACCCACATTCGACTCTATCTTACGCCCTCCTAAGAGCACTATACATAAATCTACCTTTAATCCTAGTTCACGTTTTGCCCAGAACTACAACATTGTTGAAGATTTGGCTCAAGCACCGTGTGCTATGTTTGCGTTAGAAGTTCTACAACACTGCCCCATTCAACGTAGAACACTCTTGGCCGCTATTGTTGCTGTTGATCTTGAGTTGTCCAACCATATCATGTTTAACCTGGATAATTATGCGTCTCGACTCTCCAACCAACTTGATTTCCAAGTTGATGTTGTTGTTCACAATCAACAAATCCACCGAACTATTCTAGATGAGGGAGCCTCAACTTGTTTCATGTCTTTAGCATGTTGGAAAGGTTTAAAATCACCCACAATCAATAAATCCCCAATGATGTTACGCGCCTTCGATGGGTGAGTTTTTCATCCCCATGGGATTTTACAGTCCCCGCCCATCCAATTAGGTGGCAAAACTATTACTGTTGATGTCGAGGTGGTTGATGCTCCCCTCGATTACAATTTGTTACTTGGAAGAAGTTGGTTTTATGCTATGACTGTCATTGCCTCATCGATTTTTCGATGTGTACAATTTCCTAATCAGGGCAAAATTGTCACTGTTGATCAGTTGGATTTCTGCACGACCGATGCTCACACTCCTGCTACCAACAATATTCCTTTCTTGGGAGACCACAAGATCACATATGAAAGCGTTGGTGTTGGCTTGCTCAAATATTCTAGCCTCATGGGTACCTTCCCTACACCACTTCCACCGACTACACATCATATTACCACCATCGATATGATTGCGACCACAACTTATCAATCTTTGGAATCATCTGACCCTTGGATTGTACCTAGTCCGTTGAAATTCACTGCATTAAGTCACACTGTGCCACTTAGTACAGTCGAAACATCATATGTTTCTATCCAATCCACTTCTCCCTCTTCGGCTGACCAACATCTATTGGCACCTGACAACCACTTGACGCCGCCACAATTAAGTTCCTTGTCATTTGCGATCGCCTACATTTCCCCAATTTTTCCTTCTGATGAATCTATTCCGAAAATGCTTCGCATTGACAAGTTACCTCGGGATAATCACCATCACCGATCCTTTTTTCTTCCCCCTCGTGAAGACATTCGGGAAGATATGCACCCTATCTCCTCTCTTGATGTTGATTTTCCATCATCTCCCATGTTTTCAACTTCTGATGATTTGGATTTGGTAGTGGACATGGTGATATCTTTGGTAGGGCTCTTGGAGCCTGATCTGCTTACCCCTGTCGAGGCCCTCGACATGTGTTCCTTCCAGAGTGATTATCTTCCATCCAGTAAATATCTCTTTGAATCCATGACCGAGTTTTGTCCCTTGACATGGTATCCTTCCAGAGCGTTATCCTCTTGGTAACCCTGATCAAGACGAAGTAACGAGCATAGTTTCTCTTCTCTGTAGAAAGATCATTAAAAAATGAAACAGAGGTTATGAGCATAGTTTCTCTTCTCTGTAGCAAGCTCGTTAAAAAATGAAACAGAGACCTTGAGCATAGTTTTCCTCTCTGTAGCAAGCTCGTTAAAAAATGAAACAACAATCTGGGGATCGAACCCAAAATTCTGAGCATAGTTATTTTCTTATGTCAAGCTCATTAAAAAATGAAATGGTCACTTCTCTTGAACCTTCTTTTCATCCACCCTTCTCCATTTTCTCCTCTAATAGAGAAATTGGTGACAACCTCAAAGTCAGTGAATGAATTGAAGCTTGGGGGGCATGTCTCCAGCCTTTGATGATCATTCTGGAGTCAAGCCACTAGCTTTCAAGATGGGGGGAGAGTACCGAGCTTAGTCTTTGTTCTTTCTCGTGCTTGTAAATACATGAGAATGCATCTGGGTAAACTTTTATCTCTTTTTCAGACTTGTATGGGTACACGAAAAAGGAACCCCCTGGAGTCTCCTTTAATCCCTTTTCAGACTCTCTAAACATGAAGAGATTGCTGAGTGATCTTGCTTGCTTTCCCACTCGTTAAAAGGTTTGAAAGGGCATCTTTCGAGTGATAATTTATCTCTTTTTCGGCCTCGCAAGACTAACATTATGAAAAAGGAAAACCTTGGAGTCTTCTTTAAGTCATTTTCAGACTCTCTAAAAATGAAAAACTACCGAGTTTACCTTCTCTGGACTCGTTAAACGATTATACAATGAAGGGCCCATATGGGACCGAACTCTTACTTCTTCCAGTTTGTTAAACAAAGGAAGAGGGACTCATCGAAGGTGAGTTATATTGAGCATGTGTTACCCTCCTTGAGATCGTTAAATTAGAAAGAGGTACTCGTCTATCTGGATGGGGGAAAAATTGAAGGAAGTAAGCCAAACATTTTTTGAGAACATTACCAGTAACTCTTAGAGTCACCCTTGAACACGACACTTGGTCTTTGCACACATATTAATCTGTTGAACCTCTGCACTGAGCCAATCCTTTGAGTTTCTTTTACTCCTTTGGGTCACCTGAAAAAAGTCACAACATCCACTGCATCATCAAGTTTTGGTCCATGTCATGTTTCTGCTGTTGTGCCTCAGTGTTCAAGGGAAGTATCCACCTTGAGAGTCAGCCATCACAAATATCTTGTCTCAATACCCATGTCAATCCATGTTCATTTGATCTACCAATTTACATCTCGGTGTCAATTTCATGTTGTTGATGGGGGATACATCAAGGCCCTCTTGCGACGAGTCTATTCCTGTCGACTTCAACACATTATCCGGGAACTAGACTTAGAAACTAGTTAGTACCTTGGGACTTGCATGCCTCAATGGCAGGCCTCCTCGCATCTGACATTGGGTTTACATGATTGACCTCTGATCGGATGATTCCACGAATTTTCGACTTCAGCTCATCTATTCACATTCGTTGGAATGTACTAGGGTACCTTGGGAATCCTTGACATCAATGGTGATTTCCCTCGTGCTTGTTAATGGTTTACATCATTGACCGATAATCAAGTGGTTTATTCCATGTTTGACATCAGGACATATATTCGCATGGTTATATTCGTACTACATCGGGATTGGTAAGAAGACCCTGGGTTGAGTGATCACTCTGATATTTACTTTACCCAGGTTGCAACAGAGTTTCTCTTGAACAATGACACATATACTGTCACATAGATCCACTTTGTATTGGTCGTGGCTATGTCTTGTCATCTCGTAGATCCACTGTGTATTCTTCATGGCTACGATCAGTTCGGGTCATGGGATTATAGATCCATAGTGTATTTTCAATGGCTATACCTTGTTATCAATATAATTATGGATCCACAGTGTATTTTATGGTGGCCATATCTTGCAAGTATTTATCACTCAAGCATAGGTATGCCTGCCTTGGGTTTGAAACATGTCATAATATTTGTTGGATGTTTTTGTGCAGCTTCTACCAGGTTCCCCGAGTCCACACCCTTGCTTTAAAGATTTGTAAAGTGTTTCGGCCATCATTCTCTCTTCTGACCTCACACTTTAGGGGGCATTCTGTTACACATGAAATTTGCACACCTAGGTACCTCTCCCTAAGTGTCGTAAAGTGTCATATAAGTGTCGCATACACCTTGACACCATGAAATAGCCTATGTCACAATCCCTAGTCAATGTGGAGGAGGGATATATTACATGAAGGCCAAAGTACCAAGTACACATGAATTATTATTAATATTCATGGAAAATGAATTGATTAAGTGTGAGAATCAAGTGCACATGAATCATTATTAATATTCATGAAAAATAAAGTAATTAAGTGTGAGAATCCACCTCACATTTGGTTTCCTATTTTTTAGGGAAGGTGGAGGATCTCATGGATGGATGAAATATTTCCTCCTTAAAATCCTTGAGAGATATTTCCTCCCCAAAATCCTTAAGAGATATTTTCTCCCTAAATATCTTAGAGATCCCTTTCTTAGTGGATTTGGTGAGAGTTCCTCTCCATGGTGGTTAATCCTCCAAATTCTATATAATGATGGGTTTCCATGGAGGAGGGGAGAAGGAAAGATTGGAGGTATGAAACCTATGATCTCATAGGCAACATATAGTGGGGATTGAAAGTATTGTGAAGCATCTAACTTATGATCTCATGAGGAAGATGCCATTTGGAACATCATCATTTGGCGTGTGAACTATTTAAGCAAGGGTTTGGACAAGGAGAGCTTGGTGAAGCTGCTGCATTACATCCATGGCTGTAAGTAACACTTTGTTCTCATTAATATGATATTCTTGGCCTGTTTCTTTCTAGTCTGTGTTTGATCTCACATGAAATTGTCTCTAGTAGATAGATCTGTTTTGAACTAATCTCAGTAGAGTAGGAAGTTGGTTGTATCTTTTTTTGTCTACAGGTCTTATCGAGGAGTTTAAGATTGGATCTCAACTCAGACCGTGCAGGGACAAACACTGGTAAAAAGGTACTTCTTTTCTCCTTCCTCCTCACACATTAGTTTATCTAGATCTAAAAGGAAGTCAGTGTCCATGATAACCATCTTATGTCTTAGAGTTAAGAGTCTATCTCTCAAGAGGAGATCTACTTGTCCGCAAGGAGATTTTCCTACAACAACATAGCCTTAAACAAAATCACAGTCAGGAACCGCTACCCCATTCCTAGGATTGATGACCTTCTTGACCAACTCAAGGGGGAAAATTTCTTCAGCAAGATTGACCTGAAGTCTGGATACCACCAGGTTCCCATTGAACCAAATGATGTATGGAAGACAACCTTCAATTCTAAAGAAGGTCTCTACGAATGGCTAGTCATGCCCTTTGGATTGACAAATGCACCAACCACTTTCATGATGTTGATGGATGATGTATTGAGACCTTTCACCAACTCCTTTGTGGTATTATATTTGGATGACATCCTCATCTTTAACAGAATGTGGGAGGAGCACATGTGCCATATTCAATAGTTTTGAGCACTCTCTGGCAACACAAGCTTTATGCCAACTTGGAAAATTCTCTTTTGGAATGAACAGGGTCCAATACTTGGGATACATTGTTGATGAGCATGGGGTACATGTTGATCCAGCTAATATCCAAGTCATCCATGACGGGCCAACCCCGACCACACTAATTGAGCTTCAAATATTTTTGGGACTAACCAACTTCTACTGACAATTCGTGTTGGGATTCTCCCATATTGCATGGGCCCTCATCCAAGTGACCAAGGGCGGTGGTAGGGCCAATTTCATGTGGGGGAAGGAGAAGCAACGATCATTCAATGATATGAATCATTGATTTTTCTCAGCTCCAGTACTCTCCTTTCCCGATATGCAACAACCATTCGAGATTGAGATTGATGCATCTGACTATGTTGTGGGTGCAGTTCTCACTCAACACAGGAATCTAATGGCATACCATAGTGAGACACTCTCCGATACTGTCCGGAAATACCCCACTTATGACAAGGAAATGTATTCCATTGTACAAGCCTGTCGTCAATGGAAACATTACATTCTGGGGAAAGAGACAATCATACAGACTGATCACAAGCCTATGCAGTTCATACAATCACAAGGGAAATTGCAGAACGATCACCATCAGAAGTGGTCCACCTACCTGCAACAGTTCCATCTCAACATAAAGTATAATATTGGTATCTCCAATCGTGTTGTTGACTGCCTCAGTCAACCTCCTATGGCTGCACTCACCACTGTGCTCCATTCATGTGGACATGAAGCATTTGAGTGGCCCCAACTTTATTAGCAAGATCCAAACTTCGCCACCACCTATCAACTCTTGGGTACAGACACAAATGTCACTGATTTTCACATTCAGGACAGACTCTTATGCTACCTGGGCCACCTCTGTGTTATACAAGCGAGTGTGCAAATATGATTTGGAAAGACCACTACAGTCGGATGGCAGGACATTTTGGCATGGAGAAAACTATGGCCATTCTTCATAAACATTTTTATTGGCCAAAACTTCGACAGGACGTCAGCAAGTATATCAGATCTTGCACTGCCTATGCCATTTCCAAGCCAACCATCAAGAATCAAGGCTTATACACCCCTCTTCCTATTCCAGAGAAGCCTTGGGAATCCATATCAATGGATTACATGTCTGGCTTGCCGTCCACCAAGCAAGGAAATGACTGTGTGTTTGTGGTCGTTGATCGATTTTTGAGGATGGCCATCCTCACAGCCTGTAAGAAGAATGTCACAATGACATATACTGCTAAGCTCTTCTTCGAATGAGTGCGGGTCCACTTTGGGATACCACAAACTATCATCTCCGACCATGACAGTAAGTTCCTCAGCACCTTTTGGTCAAGTCTCTGGTCTCTGTTGGACACCAAGCTCACAAAATCCATTACTTTCCACCCCCAAACCGATGGCCAAACAAAGGTCGTCAATCAGATGATTGCGCACATCTTGCACATGTACAATTCTAAGCATCCACATACATGGGACGAGAGTCTCGCATATGTCCAACACAGTTACAACATGGCTCTCCATAGTTCCACTGGCCATAGCCCATTTCAAGTGGGCCTGGGATTACAACCCTTGGGAACCATTGATGTGGCACATCCTCTTGCCACCGCATAAACAAACTCTTCCCTTGATCAGTCTACGATCAACAAAGCCACCAGATTCATTGAGCGGATTCAGCACATCCGCCAACAGGTCCAGGATATTTTGCATAAATACAATGCTAAGTACAAGAAGCGCCATGATCAACATAAGGTACCACACCAGTTTCAGGTTGGAAACAAAGTTTGGTTACATTGGAAGAAGGAGCGCCTCACTGGGCCCCATCGAAAGCTTCTCCCACTTTGTTATGGGCTTACACTATCACCAAGGATGTGGGTAGCAAAGATTTTGAGGTCAACACTCCACCCTTCCTTGGTCTACATCCAATATTCAATGTGGACCCATTTCGACCATATTTTCCCCCATTATTGGAAACCTCCGAGATCGCAGAACAATTGACACCAACATAGCTCAACCCTGACTACATGGAACAAGCATCCACTGATCAGATAGTAGAGACATAGGTCAAGGGAACTCGCCAACAATGGATCCAACTTTATCGGGTTGTTAAGGTAGGGAAACTCCTACACTAAGGAAAGTGGCTCAGCTGGGACCAAATATAATAGAAGTTTTCTCACTTGATGGGGGAAATCAACGCAATGGAGAACAATGCTTCCTAAGGGGGGAGGATTGATCCAGGTGGATGTTGGTG
>ML853752.1:13374-29408 GCA_009831015.1 Picea engelmannii
GTGGGTGCAGTTCTCACTCAACACAGGAATCTAATGGCATACCATAGTGAGACACTCTCCGATACTGTCCGGAAATACCCCACTTATGACAAGGAAATGTATTCCATTGTACAAGCCTGTCGTCAATGGAAACATTACATTCTAGGGAAAGAGACAATCATACAGACTGATTACAAGCCTATGCAGTTCATACAATCACAAGGGAAATTGCAGAACGATCACCATCAGAAGTGGTCCACCTACCTGCAACAATTCCATCTCAACATAAAGTATAAGATTGGTATCTCCAATCGTGTTGCTGACTCCCTCAGTCAACCTCTTATGGCTGCACTCACCACTGTGCTCCATTCATGTGGACATGAAGCATTTGAGTGGCCCCAACATTATCAGCAAGATCCAAACTTTGCCACCACCTATCAACTCTTGGGTACAGACACAACTGTCACTGATTTTCACATTCAGGACAGACTCTTATGCCACATGGGCCACCTCTGTGTTCTACAAGCGAGCGTGCAAATATGATTTGGGAAGCCCACTACAGTCGGAT
Source organism: Picea engelmannii (assembly GCA_009831015.1). NCBI lineage: Eukaryota > Viridiplantae > Streptophyta > Pinopsida > Pinales > Pinaceae > Picea > Picea engelmannii. Next base: position 13,922 of record ML853752.1, read on the forward strand.
GACAGGACATTTTGGCATGGAGAAAACTATGGCCATTCTTCATAAACATTTTTATTGGCCAAAACTTCGACAAGACGTTAGCAAGTATATAAGATCTTTCACTACCTATGCCATTTCCAAGCCAACCATCAAGAATCAAGGCTTATACACCCCTCTTCCTATTCCAGAGAAGCCTTGGGAATCCATATCAATGGATTACATGTCTGGCTTGCTGTCCACCAAGCAAGGAAATGACTGTGTGTTTGTGGTCGTTGATCGGTTTTCGAGGATGGCCTCCTCACAGCCTGTAAGAAGAATGTCACAATGACATATACTACTAAGCTCTTCTTCGAACGAGTGTGGGTCCACTTTGGGATACCACAAACTATCATCTCCGACCATGACAGTAGGTTCCTCATCACCTTTTGGTCAAGTATCTGGTCTCTGTTGGACACCAAGCTCACATAATCCATTTCTTTCCACCCCCAAACCGATGGCCAAACAAAGGTCGTCAATCAGATGATTGTGCACATCTTACACATGTACAATTCTAAGCATCCACATACATGGGACGAGAGTCTCCCATATGTCCAACACAGTTACAACATGGCTCTCCATAGTTCCACTGGCCATAGCCCATTTCAAGTGGGCCTGGGATTACAACCCTTGGGACCCATTGATGTGTCACATCCTCTTGCCACCGCACAAACAAACTCTTCCCTTGATCAGTCTACGATCGACAAATCCACCAGATTCATTGAGCGGATTCAGCACATCCGCCAACAGGTCCAGGATATTTTGCATAAATACAATGCTAAGTATAAGAAGCGCCATGATCAACATAAGGTACCACACCAGTTTCAGGTTGGAAACAAAGTTTGGTTACATTTGCAGAAGGAGCACCTCACTGGGCCCCATCGGAAGCTTCTCCCACTTTGTTATGGGCCTTACACTATCACCAAGGATGTGGGTAGAAAATATTTTGAGGTCAACACTCCACCCTTCCTTGGTCTACATCCAATATTCAATGTGGACCCATTTTGACCATATTTTCCCCCATTATTGGACACCTCCGAGATCGCAGAACAATTGAAACCAACATAGCTCAACCCTGACTGCATGGAACAAGCATCCACTGATCAGATAGTAGAGACATAGGTCAAGGGAACTCGCCAGCAATGGATCCAGTTTTATCGGGTTGTTAAGGTAGGGAAACTCCTACACTAAGGAAAGTGGCTCACCTGGGACCAAATACAATAGAAGTTTTCTCACTTGATGGGGGAAATCAACGCAATGGAGAACAATGCTTCCTAAGGGGGGAGGATTGATCCAGGTGGATGTTGGTGGCCACCCACCTATTCCAACTGGCTCCTCGTGTCTATTTTTTGTTCAACACGTTCTTCTGTACTGCTTTATAATTGTGGGTTATACACTTCTGGGGCTTTCTAAATCCCCACACATCCTCCAGGTGGATACGAGTGGCCTCTTGCCTAATCCAAATGGCTTATTTTGTATGTTTTAATGTCAACACATCTTGCTATACTTCTAGAGCCATTTTGGGGCCCTAAATCTTGTTGTTTTGGCTCACCACAATCAAAATGTAGACAAAGTCAGATTTTGATGGTGAAATATGTAGTTCTCTGAAAGACCTTTCCAACGGGCTATCACGTGCCTAAAACAGAGGCTGTATGCAAAAGTTATGACCCTTGGAAGTTACACCAACTTTTCCATAGGGCCCATGTGACTTTTGGCGTTTCACCTTCTAGGGTTAGGTTTTTGGATGTCTAGGGTTTTGCTATTCATGAGTAATATCAAAAAGGCCTCTGGAGCCTCATTTTAATCCATTCTCCTCAGACGGATGCACATAGAAGCCACAACTCTTCTCAGAGATAGCTACCAGTATTTGAGCAACTATTTTAGTTACGCAGTTTTACAGTTTCAACCTATTTCATTATTTAATAGAAAATATTGTTCACTGGATATTTATGTTATTCTTCATATCTCTGTGTTTATTGTATTCATTATATTAATCAGTTTGTTCCGCTCCTAAATCTGGATCACTCTAAAGGAAACACCCCTCTTCCAAGTTGTCCAAAGGAGAGGGGGCACATCATCCAACCTCTGGTCTTCATGCCCCAAATTAATGTCCAAGTGACCTTGTGCCTTCATGATCAAGCTTTCACCTATCAAGGACCTGCAAATAAAAACAAATAATCCCAAGGTCCACAAGTCACAATATCATTCCAAGTAATCCATATATAATAAAAGAACCACCCAAACATTTGCATAAAATCCCCCCTTTTCAAAATAAACCAATGCTCAAAGACCTTATACAATTTTCCAAATTTAGATATGGGAGGGGTGTCATAGTTCCTTATTAGGTAAACCAATTCCTCAAGTAGGGGAAGTTCCTGTTGGAAAGTTGGTTGTCATTTATGTCAACCCTAGAAGAAGCATGTCAACCCTAGAATAAGCCCCGAAGCAAGTCCAAAATCCCCTAGAAGTGATGGGTTTATTTGAAGGAATAAGTGATAGGTTTATGGAAGAAGTCTCCAAAGTGGTCCCCTTATGGTGTAGATTTAAGCATGGACCTCATGGGAAGACATTTTGATAAGTCTACAAGAAGACCCAGAGGTGTGATCATGAAGCGCGAATTTTTTTGAGGAAAAAGAGGATTATGGACATTGCAAATACATGCAAAACCCTCGTAGATGGATAGTCCTTGTCACGCCATTTCCAACGGTATGTGGTGAATCACATGGTTCCTCATGGTTGAGAAATTATTCCCTATTAAAGATGAATCTCTAAAGTATGGTCAGGAAGCCCTAGATCTAACAGAAAGAAGTTACAAGCCAGCCCCAAAATTAATTAAAAGAGAAAAGCTGTTGCAAACAAGAATTTATAGGTTGGCCCTAAAGTCAAATAAAGGATGCACTTGGAAAATTATAAATACACATCAAGAACTTCTCATTTTTTCATCCATCCATGTGAGTTTTGTGAATAGAGCTAGCATAAGTGGGTATGCACTTGTACTAGGAGGATTGACGATCTCAACAAAGAAAATATGGCTTATGATAAAGGAGGTCAAGTAGAGAAAGGTGTATGAAGGTGATTATATTGGTTTCCTAAGGTTATCCGCAGGTTACAATGGAGAAAGGCACGAATTTATGAGGTTATCTGCGGTTTGCAGTTGTAACGTCCCCGACCATCAACCCACTTGCCTGGCAATGCTACTACGCGAAAACATTCTCATACTTATATATATATAAAACATGCATTATTTACAAAGAATAAGCATTAAATCAAATTAAGACATTTGACATGGATTTACTGCTATCATATAGACTTAAACATAATTAACAACAATTCAAACTTGCAACAAACTATATGATAATATTACAAGCATCACAAAACATGCATTTTAATTAAGTACATAATTAAACACATAATGATACTTATCTTTGAAACGGTAATACACCACCAACTGCGCGCGGACCTTCCATGAACCTCTCAGCCTTAGACCACACTGCTCATCACTCTCAGCAGTAGGTCACCCCCGAGCTAGGACTAAGGTCCACCGGGCAAGGGAATCCTAGGCTAGGCAAGGTCAATGGAATACTCACAGTTTATGAGGAAGGATTCTCTCCCAGGAGCCACTTATGCCCACTGCTCACAGAATCTCATTCCCCACATGCCTGTCCCACCCCATGAGTATACACCTTCACTGTCACCAAGACAGTCCTTTGGATGCTAAACCTCCCTTGCCTTGGGCTTCAACATTAGGCCGGACCAGAATTCTCCAAGCTCTGTGGCAGCTACAGGATCCCTGCCAGGAGTTCTCACTTCCTCCTCGCACTCTCTCACCTAGAGAGAGTCTCTCACATGCCTGAAAACCTGATTTTTCAACCACAATGATCCAGGTGGATATCGGTGGCCACCCACCTTTTCCAACTGACTCAAAATAGTTTTCTGGCAATTTTGGTAATTTACTATTTTTAGTGGGTTTTAACTTCCGGAGCCATTTTGGGTCACTAAACGATGTTTTTTTGAGAAAACACATTTGCAATATGGAATTTTCTTTTATATTTCACCTAAAATGAATCTCCTCAATGATAGCTTTCCAACGGGCTATCATACGCCTAAAACAAAGATCGTATGCAAAAGTTACGACCCCGAGAAGTTGATGTACTAACTTACCCAAATGGGGCCCACCTGACTTTTGGCGCTTCATCTCCTAGGGTTAGGTTTTTGGATGTCTAGGATTTTTGGCATTCTTTTTTATTGTAAAAATTATTTCAGAGCCTCATTGTAATCATCTTCTTTTGAATGTGAGTAGCCGCCACATTTCTTCTCAGAGATAAGCTGCCACCATTCTAGCGAGTCTTCCACTCTGTATTTTTACAGTCTCTGTACATTTATTTCATTAATATAAATCATTTATTACTGTATATATGTGTTTATGGTTGTATCTCTGATACAATTCTATTATATTATTGAAAATATGCGATATCTCTATGCATTTCTTTATTATATCTCCACTCTCATTTCATTCCGAAAATAATCCGGATCAGTGGTATTAGAGTAGGCTGCTCTTGATTGTTTTTTTCAGTGCATGTCCCTGATGAGGTCTGTGTATAGAAAGTTGTGTCTCAACCTTGTATCGCAGGAAGAAAATCACTCTCGCACACCCAAGAAACCGTCCATGGCGGAAGAAAATAAAAACGACGGAGCAGACGATCCTATCAGTCTATTGCTTGAGCAAGCTCTCACGCGACAGAGGGACAAAATGAAGGATATTTTTTCCCACATCCTTCAATGCCTGCCGATAGAAATAGGCACATCTTCATCAAGTGGCCACTTTGGAGGCACCTTGCCTTTCAAGGTACAAGTTAATTTTGATATTCCTGTATTTGAAGGACAGATAGATGTAGAAGCCCTAGACAAATGGTTAAATATGCTAGAAGGTTATTTCTCTGTTCACATTTTTTTCGACAAAGAAATGATCACCTTCGCACTCCTTAAATCTCTCCCCCATGTCAAACATTGGTGGGAAACTTACTGGGAGAAAAGTTCCACATAGGAGTCTGGAATATATGGGGCTGAGCCCACTTGGGATTTTTTTGTGGATGCGGTAAAGGAATAGTATTACCCTGTTGGAAACTATGAGGACCAGTACATGAGATGGACCACACTACAACAAGAGAGGGGCCAAACAGTTTCAGAGTTCACCAATACCTTCCATACCTTGCGCACCAAGTTGGGTATCAAAGACTCCGAACTCCATTTGGTTCTGAAATACCGTGGGGCTCTACACAGATACATCCAAACTGAAATGGATTTTCTGGACATCTCATCACTCGGTGCTGCTTATTGATATGATGTTACAATCGAGCAGAAATTTAAGCACCAGAACAAATGATAGTTCGGGGTTGCAAATCCACAACAACCAAAGTATGACAAAGATGACCATAACAAATGGTCTCCTGAAAACCAATCCAAGCCATAGGAAAAGAAGGGTCACGGGAAGACAAAGAAGGACACTGGAAAATGGTGTGATTTCCACAAAATCCCCTGGCACAACACCGATGAATGTCGCTCAAAACAGTCATTGGTGGTTGAGATCAAAAATAAGGGGCCAAACCCTAATTCAAAATCTGATTCTAAAAATACTGGTAAAGGACAAATCATTGATGCAGAGCCCACTGTTATTGTTGCAACCGCAACAATTCAACCAGAAGAACCAACAGATCCTGAAGAGGGGGAGCACCTTTTTCATTCACAAATGTGGGTGAAGGGGACCCCGTCACATTTTATTGTTGATAGCAGAAGCCATAAGAACCTCATCTCAACAAAGGTCGTCAAACAGTTGGGATTGTCGACAACACCACACCTGCAACCATACAACATCGGGTGGCTTCGCCAAGGACGAGATCTTCGTGTCATCTAGCAGTGCCGATTGTCACACGACATCCAAAACTTCAAGGATGAGGTATTATGTGATGTTGTCCCACTGGATGCCTGTGATGTTCTCTTGGGCCAGCCATATATGTGGAGACGCCATGTTGTTTATGAGTCTCGACCGTGCAGTGTCATTTTTTCTCTAGGGGGTCATCTCTACATAATACCAAAGGTAGTTCTGACTATTGCTCCACCTAAACGGTGCCACAAGGTAGTATTTCATACTACAAAATTCAGCTTCTTCACAATCTATTCAAAAGGGGAACAAAAGGACACTGCAACCACTACAGCCTCGCCACAAGCACCTTCTATCCAATAGAAGCATGTCAACAAGGTTGCAACAAAGTGCACAAATTTCTTCTTCACACCATCCTCTCGTGTAGCTCGACTTGCTGAACAACCTCAACCTCAACAGGTTCATGACATACTTCCACAAACTGAGTGGTGCGATGTCTCCAGCAAGGCAAGTAGTTCACCAAGATTCAGATTCAACAAACGTTTTTTCCTCTCCCCCGGGCACTCAACGCAATGAATACCATTGCTTCATAAGGAGGGAGGATTGATGCAGGTGGATATCGATGGCCACCCACCTTTTCCAACTGACTCAAAACAGTTTTATGACAATTTTGGTAGTTTACTATTTTTAGAGGTTTTAACTTCCAGGGCCATTTTGGGGCACTAAACGATCTTTTTTTTTTGGGAAAATAGGTTTGAAATATGTAATTTACTTTGATATTGTGCCTAAAATGAATCTCCTCGACGATACCTTTCCAACAGGCCATTATACACCTAAAACAGAGATTGTATGCAAAAGTTACGACCCTGGGAAGTTGATGTACTAACTTACCCAAACGGGGCGCACATGACTTTTGGCGCTTCATCTCCTAGGGTTAGGTTTTTGGATGTCTAGGGTTTTTGGCATTCCTGTTTATTGTAAAAATTATTTCAGAGCCTCATTGTAATCATCTTCTTGCGAATGCGAGTTTCCGTCACATCTCTTCTCAGAGATAAGCTGCCACCATTCTAGCGAGTCTTTCACTCTGTATTTTTACAGTCTCTGTACATTTCTTTCATTAATAGAAATCGTGTATTACTGTATATCTGTGTTTATGGTTGCATATCTAATACAATTCTGTTATATTATTGAATATTTGCGATATCTCTGTGCATTTTTTTATTATATCTCTGCTCTCATTTCGTGTCAAAAATAATCTGGATCAGTGGTATCAGAGCAGACTGCTCTTGATCGTTTTTTCAGTGAATGTCCCCGACGAGGTATAAGTATAGAAAGTTGGGTCTCGAGCTTGTCTCGTTGGAAGACAATCATTCTCGCACTCCCAAGAAACCCTCCATGGCGGAAGAAAATAAAAACGACGGAGCAGATGATCTTATCAGTCTGTTGCTTGAGCAAGCTCTCACGCGACAGAGGACGAAATGAAGGAGAATTTTTCCCACATCCTTCAACACCTGCCGATAGAAACAGGAGCATCTTCATCAAGCAGCCACTTTGGAGGCACCTCACCTTTCAAGGTATAAGTTAATTTTGATATTCCTATATTTGAAGGACAAATAGATGCAAAAGCCCTAGACAAATGGTTAAATATACTTGAAGGTTATTTCTTTGTTCACATTTTTTCTGACATAGAAAAGATCACCTTCACACTCCTTAAAGTTCTCCCCTATGTCAAACATTGGTGGGAAACTTACTAGGAGCAAAGTTCCACAGAGGAGTCTGGAATATATGGGGCCGAGCCCACTTGGGATTTTTTGTGGATGCGGTAAAGGAACAATATTACCCTGTTGGCAACTATGAGGACCAATACATGAGATGGACCACACTACGGCAAGAGAGGGGCCAAGCAGTTCCAGATTTCACCAATACCTTCCATACCTTGTGCACCAAGCTGGGTATCAAAGACTTCAAATTAAATTTGGTTATGAAATACTGTGGGGCTCTACACAGATACATCCAAACTGAAATGGATTTTCTAGACATCTCATCACTCAGTGTTGCTTATCAATATGCTGTTAAAATCGAGCAGAAATTTAAGCACCAGAACAAACGGGAGTTCGGGGCTGAAAATACGCAACAACCAGAGGATGACAAAGACGACCATAACAAACAGTCTCTCGAAAACCAATCCAAGCCACAGGAAAATAAGGGTCACAGGAAGACAAAGAAGGACACCGGAAAATGGTGTGATTTCCACAAAATCCCATGGCACAACACTGATGAATGTTGCTCAAAAAATTCATTGGTGGTCGAGATCAAAGATAAGGAGCCGAACCCTGATTCATAATCTGATTATGAAAATACTGGTAAAGGACAGATCATTGACCCAGACCCCACTGTTATTGTCCCGACTGCAACAATTCAACTAGAAGAACCAACAGATCCTGAAGAGGGAGAGGGAATTTTTCATTCACATATGTGGGTAAGGGGACCCCGCTGCATTTTATTGTTGATAGCGGAAGCCAGAAGAACTTCATCTCAGCAAAGGTCATCAAACAGTTGGGATTGTCGACAACACCACACCCACAACCATACAACATTAGGTGGCTTCGCCAAGGATGAGATCTTTGTGTCAGCCAGCAGTGTCGATTGTCATACGGCATCCGACCCTTCAAGGATGAGGTATTATGTGATGTTTCCCCACTGGATTTCTGTGATGTTCTCTTGGGCTAGCCATATATGTGGAGACACCATGCTGTTTATGCGTCTTGACCGTGCAGTGTCATTGTTTCTCTAGGGGGTCATATCTACAGAATACCACAGGTATTTTCAACTATTGTTCCACATAAACGGTGCCACAAGGTAGTATCTCATACTGCAAAATTCAACTTCTTCACAATCTGTTCAAAAGGGGAACAAAAGGACACTGCAACCACTATAGCCTCGCCCCAAGCACCTTCTATCCAATAGAAGCAGGTCGACAAGGTTGGAGCAAAGCGCCCAAATTCCTTCTACACACCGTCCTCTCGTGTAGCTTGACTTGTTGAACAACCTCAACCTCAACAGGTTCATGACAGACTTCCACAAACTGAGTAGTGCGATGTCTCCAACAAGGCAAGCATCTCACCAAGATTCAGATTCAACAAACATTTTTTCCTCTCCCCCGGGCATTCAACGCAATGGAGACCATTGCTTCCTAAGGAGGGAGGATTTATCTAGGTGGATATCATTGGACAACCACCTTTGCCAACTGACTCAAAACAATTTTCTGGCAATTTTGGTAATTTACTATTTTTAGCAGGTTTTAAATTCCGGGGCCATTTTGGGGCACTAAACGATGTTTTTTTGGGAAAACAGGTTTTGATTGTGTAAGTTATTTTGATATTGTGCCTAAAATGAATCTCCTCGATGATACCTTTCCAACGGGCTATCATACGCCTAAAACAGAGATCGTATGCAAAAGTTACGACCCCGGGAAGTTGATGTACTAACTTACCCAAACGGGGCCCACATGATTTTTGGCGCTTCATCATCTAGGGTTAGGTTTTTGGATGTCTAAGGTTTTTGGAATTCCTATTTATTGTAAAAAGGATTTCAGAGTCGTCACATATCTTATCAGAGATAAGCTGCCACCATTCTAGCGAGTCTTTCACTCTGTATTTTTACAGTCTCTGTACATTTCTTTCATTAATAGAAATCGTGTATTACTGTATATTTGTGTTTATGGTTGCATCTCTGATACAATTCTATTATATTATTGAATATCTGTGATATCTCTATGCATTTCTTTATTATATCTCTGCTCTCATTTCGTGCCGAAAATAATCCGGATCACACAGCCACCTCTCTCACCTGGAGAGAGTGTTGCACACAAGCCTGACAACCTGCTTCTTCAACTCCGTTCTAGCACAAGGAGGACAACAAGGCTCAACAAGGAACAAATGACGGTATCCAATCACACTCAGCCAAAGGACTGCGTGGCCATTACCACCCACAATTATAACACATACAACATAGGAAATTACATTATGCTCAGGTTTCACAGACGACAGAAACCCAAACGGTTAAGCATGAACTCGGATTTTAAGAATGGATAAACCAGGTTCATAGGACACATAGGAGACACAGCTCAGTCCACAGGTCTGCCATTGGTTTTCAGGGTGCATGACAGGAAAATTATGCAGAGGTCGGTGATGGAGACCAAACGTAGAGATTGGACAAAATTCACGGGAATACACCAGTCGATCACAGAGGTCTCACGGTTTCGGTTTTCAGAGCTGTGTGAGGTATGCAGCGATCAAACATCCACTCCCAATAGTTCATACAACAGATGGTAGAATGGAGGATGAACCCCCATCATGACTCAATTCTTGGGTTAAATTGCATGTGCCTGGTGTTGAAAAGTCAATAAGAAACATGTGTCTAATTTCTTTTTCCCTTAATTAAATTAGACGATAAATATTAATCTATTATCTCATTCATAACTGAGTGATTTGGAATTGTAACAGTTTCATAAGTGTAGTTAATTGAGTTAATCTTAGTTGTATTAGTGCGATTTCAGTGAATTAATTATTCATTAATTCACAATCAGTTAACTCACATGCAACTGAAGACTTGCCACGGTTAACTACATGCATGTTGTTCCAATGGACACGAGTTGAGATAACAGGTGAAAGGGAAAATTGGCTATCAGTTGTGATTTGTTCACACATGCATTGGATATGCTTATGAGTATGTGAAAACTAGGCAATTCGATTATCGCGAGGATCATTGTGAGAATTCAGATTGCAGAGTTTGTGCAGAGGAGGCAGGTTGTCTGGACACGTAAATTGGCGCATGTATTCGCTAAATTGTGTATGACAGTGTGAGATGATTGTATTGTACTGAGAGCTCTTGGATTAGAGTTTTGTATGAGATTTTTTCATGATTCATGATATACATAATATATGATAGTGGGGTTTTTAGCTTTATGCTTTCCCGAAGAAATTTATGTGTTATGTGTTATTGATATTTCACTTTGTGCTCATGGTTGTGATGTTGGTTTAATTGCTTCCGCAATAATAATAGTAGAAGTGATTCTGTATTTAACAAGTGGCATAAATTGTTAGATCAGGAGAATCACAGGAATACTCATTTGGGTATCGAAATTTCTACATGGTATCAGAGCCACGGAGGCCACGGAGTCATGGAAGTGAGGTGCGAACATAATTGCATTCTCGCAGGTCCCGTCTCTAGCAGGGTGCAAACCCTAGTACTGAAATTCTCGCACCCTGGACAAAGGCAGGGTGTGAACTTCGTTGTCATTCTCACAGGCTATAGTGGAGTAGGGTGCGACCTTCCCTCACCCTAACAGTGGAGTAGGGTGCGAACTTATTGAGCATTCTCGCAAGCTACAATGGAGCAAGGTGTGAACTTCCCAGGCAAGTTCACAAGCTACACACAGGCAGGGTGCGAAATTCCCTCAGGTTTCTCTCAGGTGGGGTGTGAACCTCCCAGGGCAAGAGGAAAGTGTAGGAGTTGAGTTTTGGGTTGGATAATATTCGAATTTGCAAGATTTTCTTGGCACGATAGCTGATTCAATATTGAAAATGTCTTTCAATGGCTTGAGGTTGGAGTATGCACTCGAGGGCAACTCTAACTACATTGCTTGGAAGGACAGGATGGAGGCAGTGCTTGAAGACAATGGCTTGAAGGGTTACATTGACGCAAATGTTCCTAAGACGGATGTGACAGACATTGCAAATCTTGATGCATGGCAAAAGAAAGTGGCGAAGGCGAGGAGGATTCTGTTGGAGGGAGTACGAGACCACATTGTCTCAAGTCTCCATGGGAAAACCACACCATAAGCAACGTGGAAGGTTTTGACAGATCTGTTCCAAAACAGTAGCGACCATAGGAAATTGGCGCTCAAAGATAAACTCAGGAATATCAAGATGGAGAAAGGCGACACCATTCCAAAATATCTCACGAAGTTTGTCCAATGTCAAGATGAGCTTGGAAGTGTGGGAATAACAGTCGTTGCTGATGATTTGGTGAGCTTGGCACTTCTAGGACTTCCCAAGAGTTGGCACAGTTATCAAGACTCTATCAATGGAAGGGAAAAATTGCCAAATTGGGAACGATTATGGTCGGATCTAGTGCAAGAGGACTTTAGGCAGAACACCAGAGATGGATCTTCATCAAAGCGTGATGATGAAGAGGATTGTGCTTTGACTACAAAGGAAAGGAAAGGGAAATGGAAGAAATCCCAATCAAAATCCGAGTCTAAAGTCAAGAAGCTGGATTTGTCCAAGGTGAAGTGTTTTCACTGTCACAAACATGGGCATCTCACTACTAACTGTCCACAGAAGAAGAAGAACAAGATGGTTGCTGGAGCCGCAACTAGTGAGGCTCTTGTCTCACAATTTGATCTTGACTTCGCTTTGATTGCATGCATGGCATCAAGTGCATTGGGATCGGTGTGGTATTTGGATAGTGGTGCTTCCTTCCACATGACGGGAGATAAAGAGTCTTTCATTGACTAGGAGGAGAAAGATCTCATAATGCATATAGAGATGGGCGACGATGGAAGATACAGTGCGACTGGTATTGGTACCATTACCTTTTAGAGGGAGTCAAGTAAACCATTTCAATTGAAAAATGTTATGCATGTTCCAGGTCTGAAGAAAAAATTGGTCTCAGTCGCAATGTTGGAGGACAAAGGCTATGATGTTGTTTTTAGCAGTGGAAAATCATATCTGTGACATAAAGCAACGGGTCAAGTCAAGAAGATAGGGATTCGAGTTAAGAATCTCTACATGCTAGAGGTAGATGGCTACAGTGCCATGATAGGCAAGGCAGAAAAAGTGGTGAGCCGGGATGAGAGCGAATTATGGCACAGAAGATTGGGCCATCTTCATCATGGAGCCTTGAAGATCATGTAGCAAATATCTACTGGACTTCCAAGGGGAACACTTGCTCAGTCAGATCAGTGCAAGGGGTGCACCCTGGGGAAGTATGTAAAGTCCACCTTTCATGAAAAGGAGAACCGTGCTTCGGTGATCCTGGAGAGAATTCACACGGACTTGTGTGGACCATTCTCGGTTGCTTCAATAGAAAAACATAGGTATTATGTTATTTTTGTTGATGACTTTTCTCATAAATTTTGGATATTCTTCATGTAGAAGAAGGATCAAACATTCTCAAAGTTCTGTGAGTTTAAAGCATTGGTGGAGAAAGAGTCGGGGAAGCAAGTGAAAGATCTAAGGAGCGATAATGGTGGAGAGTACAACACTAACGAATTCAAATACTTCTGCGACAGAGAATGAATTCGAAGAGAACTCATAGCGCCTCATAACCCACAACAAAATGGGGTCGCGGAGAGAAAGAACAAAATGATCGTGGGTGCAACACGAGCTATGTTGCATGATCAGGGCCTACCATTGCATTTGTGGGCAGAAGCATGCAATACTGCGGTTTATGTGCAGAACCCTTGTCCTCATAGATTACTTGGCATGAGTACACCTGAAGAAGCTTTTACTAGTAAGAAACCTGATGTTTCTCATTTTAAATTTTTTGGTTCATCTGTTTATGTGCATGTAAACAAGGATGCCAGAAAGAAGATAGAACCGACTGTTGAAGTTGGGATATTTTTGGGGTACACAGAAACACCCCATAATTATCGTGTGTATTTTCTGAACAGTAAGATGACTGTTATGCGACAGGATATAAAATTCGATGAAGGGAAAGCCATGCGGTTGTTGCTTGAGAGGGAGCTAGAATTGCATGCAGAAGAGGAACTGTTGGTTCCCAAGGATGAGTCTCAAGATGTGGATCAACCACATGAGGAGGTTCATGGAGTGGAAGAAACCACTCAAGTAGAGCCATCCATCAGAAATGGCAGAAATCGCACCATGGAAGCTGATAGATTGAGACTAGATGCTGCACGGAATATAGGAGCCCCTATTTCACATCGCAGACAAAGATAGTCTCCTGATCGATTTGCTGGATACATGGCTCTTATGAGAAAATGTTTGTAAATGAACCATCTTCCTTTCAGGAAGCAGTGGAGGACCCCACTTGGGTTGATGCTATGGTAGAGGAGTATGACTCCATTGTCAAAAACAGTGCATGGGAAATTGTCCCAAGACCGATTGATAAATCAGTGGTAGGTTCAAGATGGATCTACAAGGTAAAGAAAGATGCTTATAAGAGTGTGGAGAAATACAAGGCTAGGTTTGTGGTCTAAGGCTTCTCATAGATCGAGGGGATAGATTATGGTGAGACCTTTGCACTTGTCGCAAGGTACTCTTCCATAAGATCCATCCTTGCACTCTCAACACAGATGGGCTGATGCATTCATTAGATGGATGTAAAAACTGTGTTCCTCAACGGGATCATTGAGGAAGAAGTGTACATTGAACATCCAGAAGGTTTTGAGACCTTTGACAGAGAGTCGCATGTGTGCAGACTCAAGAGGGCATTGTATCGGCTGAAGCAAGCACCCCGTGCTTGGTACACTTGGATAGACAGCTATTTCACCGGATTGGGCTTCACCAAAAGCAAAGCGGATGCAAACCTATACCAAATTGTGGTGGAGGGTAAGTTATTAATCATTTTTATTTATTTTGATGATTTAATACTTAGTGGTGATGAGCAACTGATACACTCATGCAAGGAGGACCTTGCAAAGGAGTTTGAGATGAAGAATTTGGGCCTTCTTCATTATTTCCTTGGATTGGAAATATGGCAGCGAGATGGTGAAATTTTTGTGTCTCAGGGAAAGTATACAAGGGAGATACTGGGTAAGTTTCACATGGAGGGATGCCAAGCCACGGATACTCCTCTTCCAGGAAACTGGAGGAAAGAGGATGCTACTTCTGGAGAGGTAGTGGATGCTACTGTCTATCGACAGTTAGTGGGTTCGCTAATGTATTTAGTGAATACGAGACCGAACATTTTCTATGCAATTAACCAGCTAAGTCAAGCGATGGTTAAGCCTACCAAACTCTTTTGGAGGGCGGGTAAGCATGTACTGAGATATATGAAGGGAACATCTGAGTATGGATTATGGTACAAACAGATGGATGAGGTGAAGTTGCATGGCTTCACAGCTGCAGATTGGGTGGGCAGCCCAACAGACAGAAAGAGCACATCAGGAGGGATCTTTAGTATCGAATTTACAGTTGTTTCTTGGTACAACAGGAAACAGAGATCCGTGGCACTTAGTTCAGCGGAAGCACAATACATGGTAGCGAGTCAAGATGCATGTGAGGCTATCTGGATGCGGAAGATATTGGTTGGTTTGTTTGGTTCTCATTTAGATCCGACAGTGATTTATTGTGATAATCAAAGTTTCATTAAAATCTCGATTAATCCTGTGTTTCATGATAGATCTAAGCATATAGATATCCGGTATCATCATCTCAGATATTGTGTGCAGTGAAAGATCATGTTGCTTCAATACATTCCTACAGAAGATCAGGATGCGGACATTCTGACGAAGGTGCTCACCAGGAGAAAATTCGAATATCATAGAGATAGGATTGGGGTGAAGGATAATCCCTTTCTTGTTGAGAGGGAGTGTTGAAAAGTCAACAAGAAACATGTGTCTAATTT
>ML853753.1:0-22752 GCA_009831015.1 Picea engelmannii
CAAAATACGACCACTTGTCCACCTCATCACATGCATGGCATGCCCATCGTTATCCCCGGTACAACGCGTCTCACATGTGCCACGTAAGACTAGGCCACCATGGCATACTCGGGCCGCTATACCATACTGGGGACACGTGGCGAGAATTTATTGTGGTTACCCTTATCGGTTACCTGCGCACTTTGTTCTTTGGAATAAAAATTTTGGAATTAGCTTTTGTAGGATGGACGCGGAATAGGAATATTGGTTTAATTTCTTTGCAAGGAAAATATAAAAAGATGATTCACGAATATTGCGGGACTTGCAAGGGTCTTTTCCTCTTTATGCAAACTAACTCTTGTGGTCCTCCTAGTTGTTAGGAGGTTGATGCCCAACCTAGTTGGGAAGGGATGTTCAATTTAGTAAATTAACTTGTCAATTTTTTTAACACATAATATTATGATAATAAAAATTTATTTTTAAGGTCACAATTAAGTTACATTAAATTGATGTATGAGATCTCTTTGTTTGTGGGACAAGGGATCCCCTTTGTCGAGGAATTTGACTGGTAAAGTTTGTGGAGGTATACATACCCTACCCCTCTAGATTTGAACTTGTAACCTCTTAAGAAGAAACACATGTTCTTAACCATTAGACCCACAATTATAGATTTTGGTTTATAATTGTTGTTTATATCTAAGTTAATTAGTCCAGAAATTTAATCTCATAATCTTTAATTTATAATTCATAATACTCAATCATTCTAGCTAATCCACTAAACTAAAAATCTAAACATTTAATAAACACACAATTACATTTAAATGTTAAAGACTTTAAAAAATAGAGTAAAAATCTAAACATTTAAATGTTGAAGACTTTAAAAAAAATGTTAATAAAAAAGTAAAATGATCTTGTCCATTTTCCTTTTTCTCATTTAAAACTAGTTATAGATAAATTTAAAATTTTTAAAAAATTATAATTATAATAATGATGCAATGAATAAATAACACATGTCATGTCACACACAAGCTAAAATTTACTTTTCATATTTTCCAAAATATTGAACAATGGGTTAATGTTTTTTTTGGTTTAATTTAATTTAATATCAATGTTTACACGAAACCAAATTTGTTTAACAAGGTTTGGGAAATGCGTGAGACATAAAGAAAGAAAAAACTCAAAATAAAAGTGAGGTAAGTGTATGAAGAGTTAGCTAAAGAAAATGAAGAGAGAAAAACTGCAATATATAATTTTGAGATTAACTAAAGGTTTATCAAGATATAAGGAGAGTAGTTTTTCTTAAGCTTTGAGGTAAAAAAGAAGTATAATTTTGAGATTAATTAAAGGTTTATCAAGATATAAGGAGAGTAGTCTCTCTTAAGTTTTGAGGTAAAAAAGAAGTGAGTAATATGTGGTAATAAATATACTTTAAGCGAAAGTTACGTTCCGAATTGTATATGAGATTTCATATTGAGTGTTTCTTTGAAAGTAAGATGGGAGGTTGCGGTTGGAGTTGGATATAGGGGTATGTCACAATTTTTGGCATTGAGTAAGATCCTTGATGAAGAGGGGGTCGTGGACCATGCCCACACCTTTCTTATTACCAACCCCATTATATTAAACCATAAAACTCACACCCACGCAATCGCTCACACACATGCCTTTGTCGGCACCCAATCCTTCACCACATGTCAGTATGACAACATGTAAACCTTCATCCAACACCGGTGCGGTAGCACGCCATCCTTCATCCAATGCCAGTGTGGCGGCACTTAAACTTTCATCCAAAGTCAACATGGGTTTGTGCGGACTTTGGAGATCGATCGAGGGTTGGCACAATGTACATGAAGGTTATGTTAGGTAAAACAAAGAAGGGAGGTTTTTTTTAAGTTTAATGAAAAGGGAAGCACACCTTTAGTCTTCATAATGAATCCAAGATCTTAAAGTGAGGAATTCTAAATGAACAATAATATATACCACAGATCTTATAATTGACTGAATACGAGAAAAACTATTGTTCTTTCAATTTGGGCTCCTTGTTGCATGACTTACACATATATGTATTGGTCATGAGACGTGTGATGGTCAATCTTCATTCTTTGTTGGTGAGAGCAAATGTTGTGATAGGCTTAAGCCCTAAGATAGCTCGGGGTGACAATAAAATCATTCTTGATCTGGAGACAAGTACATTGATAATGATGAAGTTTAGGAGAAAAGAATTATCTACATCTCATATGTGTTTGATGAACCTCCTTTAAAATTGTGATGTATACCTCTTTTAAATTTTTTAAGATCAAAGAACACATAAATGGAATGATAGAAGATTGTAAACATCCATGTCAAAAAAATGTAGAATAATCATAACCTTCACATACTAAAAGTATCAATAAGCATGCTTGGCCATATGAATGAAAAATTGAAATACTAGAAAATGATATGCCTCCTTACCAATAACATAATCAATAAAACAACAATGTTGATGCAAGAAAATAATAATGTAAAAGAATATATTAATGATAAAAAGATAAATCTTTAACTTTACAAAAACAATAACACAAGATACTTATCTCTTAAACCTAATAAATTTAGAAGTATGGAAATAAACACTCTCTCGACTCAAAGCCATACACAAATGTATACTTTCAACTTTATCACTCACTTAATTAAAAAGTTAAAAATATATATTTATTTAGTTCTTACAAAAGTAAATAGCAAAAATATATCATTAAAATACACACTTTCACCTTCACTTTTCACCTCTAGATGAAATAAATTACTTTAACAAATTAATTCTAACAAAACAACATAAAACTAGTTTTTTTTTTTAACTTTCCTTATCTTATTCCATTTTCCACTTCAAGATGAAATAAATTACTTTAACAAATTAATTCTAACAAAACAACATAAGACTAGTTTTTTTTTACTTTCCTTATCTTATTCCATTATTTTTATGGTATTACTATATTCTCCATAATCAAAAGTTCACCCATGTTTTCGTCCTAAGTACTTAAACATGAGGAGTTGGAGTGCATAAGTACTTAGACCTTTGAGGACTAAGGAATTCCATTATTTTTATGGTATTGCTATATTCTCCATAATCAAAAGTTCACCCATGTTTTCGTCCTAAGTACTTAAACATGTGAAGACTAAGGAGTTGGAGTGCATAAGTACTTAGACCTTTGAAGACTAAGGAGTTGGAGGAAGGACTAAGAAAATAACTCATATTTTATATGTATATGGGAACCAACGTCATGACTATCTCATGATGCACTTATTTTTATAAGTATTTGAAAATAGGTGCAAGCCAATTGGTAGGTTGTTTATTTATGAGTAAATGGATTAAAATACTTTTGATGTGGTGGTACCATCTCTATCACATTCAAATTATTAAGGATTGTGTGTTTGACTAAAGATAATCAAACATGGTAAATAATCTATAGTACCTAACCTATCATGGCAAGTAAACCCTCACATAGGCAAGGAATAAACATGAACATGAATAAACATAGGACAAAATGCATTTAGTTGTCAAACGCATTTTCTATGGATATCAAATGGTATGGATCACCTACAACCACTTGGATATCACGTTCCACATTAATCAATGTCATTTTCATATCATGAATTCACTATTTTAGATGATGTTCTAAAGTTTTAGTACCTTATACTCCATATGTAAGGTACTTTAAAAATAATTCACAAGGAAGGAATTCAACTTTTTGTAACTTCTCACATTTTCCATGTGAAGGAAACTGATATGGCACATGAAGACCTCGATAGAAGGTAGAAGTTATCTAATACTTTCTATATAAATCCAATCTTTTAAGAAAATGGAGCATTAATTGATCTTAAATTCATCAAAAGAGGAGATTGGTAAGGCAACCATTATCAATGAAGGAATTCATCTTTTTCACATTTTCTATGAGAAGGAAACTGATATGGCATCAAAAGAGGAGATTGGTAAGGCAACCATTATCAATGAAGGAATTAATCTTTTTCACATTTTCCATGGGAAGGAAACTGATATGTCACATGCAAACCTCATTTAGTTTATGATAGAAGGTTGTAGTTATCTAATACTTTTTATATAAATCCAACCTCTTAAGAAAATGGAGCATCAATTGATCTTAACATCAAAAGAGGAGACTTGTAAGGCAACCATTACTACTTGTTAATATAATATAGCCTTAGTGTTCTAAGATAGGCAATAAAGGCAATGGTTTCTCTAATGAATACATTTACCATGAGACTAGTGATGTTATGAAACAAGATGGAGCAACTTAGAAGAGTAGGAGTGGACCATGGGAGCGAAACATGGATGTAAAATATTAATGCATCGAAGACAACATGAACTTACTTTTCCAAGTTGGGAGAGATTGCACTCTTTTTTTTTTTTTTTTAGTTTTTCTGTAACATGTGGGACTAACCTGTGGTTAAGAAACCACGACTCAAGGGCATCTAAGCCATCAAAATCACCCGGGGATCGCACCCGGCCTGAGCCACACCAACCCTTAACATGGTTGGATTTTTTGTCCCTGCAAGTTTCGAACTGGTGACTTTAACATCACGGAACGCCTTAACAACACACTCTATCACCGATTGTCCTACACCTCAGAGACAGGGAAAGATTGCACTCTTAGTTCTTTACATAAAACCTTTATAATCTAGATTATAAAAGATGTTTGTCTATAGTTTTGGAAGGAGCATTAGCAAACCTTCTTCTATATATAATTATGCCTTATTGTCATCTAGATCTATTTAGTATATTTAAGAGGTATACCTTAGAATATTAAGGGATAAATATCAGAATGTCCATTCATATACTTATTTATGTTTATAAGAATATCTTATAGAAAAGTATGTTAAATTTTTAAAAATATGTTTTATGAGTGGGTTTAATGGTTAAGAATATGTGTTTCCTCCTTAGAGGTAGATGGGGGTTGGGTATGTACACCTACATAGACTAAGGAGTTGAATTGGCGCATGGAGGGGGTCCCTTGTAACAACCCATCAAGGTGTTATCTTAGCTATTTTTTTTCCTCGTAAAACTATGTACAACTGTAGCATAACTATATCTAAATAATCAAAGTATATATAAAATTATAGCAAGAACACGATATAAAGGGGGGAATGCCATGAACCCATAAAACATATGCAATTGTAACATCAAATCAAGACAACCAACAATGCACAATTAAAAACATTAAAGTAAAATTCCTATAATCCTTAGCTCTCTAGAGTATAAGCGTTGATCCAATAGTGCTCTAGATCCTACAAACCAATATTGAATCAACATGGGAGAAATTGCACCTAACGGTCAACTTTCCACCCAATTAATGCAACTACATTCAAAGGTGTTTCCCCCTTGAGTAGGGCTCAAGCTCAATGAGTTAAGAAATTTTAGGGCACACATAAACTCTTTGCAAGTAATTCATAGTTCCTAAAGGAATATCATGTATTAGACTCACAATTAATCAGCCATAGTGGAGGCTCTTGGACTACAACACTCATAAAACCTTGCAAGTATGGTGTGTAGGGGTGTTACAACCACCCTATCCCTTGGTGATCGCAACCACACTCGGTAGTGATGCTCCTCTACAAGGATTTTACTACCACACTCGGTAGTGATGCCCCTCTACAATGATCTTACTACCACACTTGGTAGTGATGCCCCTCTATGTTGTAACATAGGTTAAAATTCTAAATAAAAATTTAAAATTTATATTTGAATAAATATTTTGAGTTTTGTATTAGCTCTTTTTCTTAGTTTTTCTTCATTAGTATAGATTTTGATTTTAATTTGGATTATTTTTTATTTTATGTTAAAATCCATGTTGCATTGGTTTTCGGGATGGGGGAACGACTGGGACGGGGGGACGCGTCCCCGAGACAGCTAGAGCGCACCCCTAAATTTTTCAGGGGAGGGTAAAAGTGTATAAATATATATATATTAAAATTCACCATAAACATTTGTAGTTGCTTCAAGCTTGTAAACATAACAAGCTATACTATATAGTAGTATGCATATCCCTTACACTTGCCAATTCTGAAAAAGCTTGAGCAATTTAAAAAAGGGTCCAACAACATTCCATTATTGGTTGCTACACAAGAGAAAAATGCAGTTTAGCTTTAGGAAACTTAAGTGAGAATTGTGTCTATAGCAGTTTTTCTTCCTCGTGTTTATTGTTAATGATAATTATGTTAAAACATAAAATACATTCCCTGCTCAATAGGTTTTGCAGATATTTACGGTTGTGTTGAAAACCACCATAAAACACTTTGGTTATGTAAAGAGATTAGATTCATATTTATGATTAAGAAGGTGATGGATAGGAATTTATTCAAACATTTAGTACCTAATTGAAGTCACTATTATCTAATTGTTTTTACAATGCTTGAGGTTGGGGTGGTGGAAGCACTAGACTTGAATGACTCCTGGAAACCCATGTACAATATGTAAAAGCTAAGATGACAAGAAAAAATGAGAAAAACAAGAGCAACAACTGCAAGGATCAGCCCTTTGAAATGTTGGATTTCCTATTTTTTCAACATGGAAGCTTTGCTTGTTGTTGCTGAAAATACAATATTTAAATCACCATAAACTCAAATCGAAACCCATCATACAAAACCCATGTTTTGAGCTGCAACTTTTACAACATATTTAGATTCAATGCAATATAAAAATAATGGATGGGAAAAATGATCATGTTGTCCAATCATCAATTTTTGGGATTGTCAAGAATGAAGATATATGCCCAAAATAACCTCGAAATCTGCCCAAAAAATCCTTGAAATCTGCTCAGAACATCCCCAAAATTTGTCTGGAACGTCCTTGAAATTTGTCCGGAACATCTTGGGAATGACCAACAAGTCTCTGAGTCCCTGATGGAGTCCCCAATAGTTTGGGTAAGTTTCCTAAGGGTTCCCAAGTCCTGTTGGCCCTTGACCAAGTTTTGGGAGTTTCTTGGTCATGTTGACCTATTTTGGGACTTCGACAACTTGTCGAAGGAGGAGCACAAGTCGAAGTAGAGATCACGGGATCTTGGCCCCCTTTTGGGCCCCTTTTTGGGTTTTTGGGAATATGTAACGGGAATGGGATGTCGACCCATGGGTTTTACCCATGTTTAGGCCTATTTTGTAATATATAAATAGATGCCTAGGCTAGATAGAAGTAGTAGTGCATCTATGTGATAAAGGCTGGTGAGCTAAGTGATAAAGGATTGGCTAAGTGGTAGATCTATGTGATCAAAGGGTTGTAAGTACTTTGTGCATACCGTGTGATACTTGTAGAGCTGAGTGCAAGTCCTTGTGAAAGACTGTAGAAGGCTTTGAGTTGTAATGCAAGGGAGAAGGATCTAGCAAGCTGCACAGATCTTCTATCCTGTGCAGAGTAAGGGTTTTGAGGCTCTGTGCTTGTAACCGATTGACCGAAGACAATAAATAAGAAGAGTTGGTGGATGTAGCCCCAGGGTGGGGGTGAACCACGTAAACCCTATGTAATGTGCTTCGTGCTTTGTCTTGATGTATTTACATATTATATGTGAAATGCTATGATATGTTTAGATAGATCTATTCATGCTTGGTGTTTATCATGTTGGAGTGTTAGATCTGATCTAGATATTCATGCTTAGTTCTTGATATGCTCATTTCGATCCATTTGTATATGTTAAGTGCTTGAATACTGTAGATTAGTGTGAATGTTGCGAAGTTTTGTCTTATATGCGAAGTGGTTATTGAATGTATATTGAGAAACTAACGGTGCTAAGTGCTCTAGTAAGTTGTATAATCACAGATCTATGTCCTAGCTAAGGCTGCAGACACCTGAGTCTTACAACCACCCCTACCTCTACCTTGGGTGAGACTTCATCTGCTTCGCAGGTGTTGCCAAAAGGGCTAGTAGTTAGGGCTTTGTTGGTGCGTTGTTGTAGCGTTGAACCCTAGGTCTGCCCCTATGCCAACAAACGGTTCTGTTGTCGGCACTTGAAACTGTGATTGCTGGGAACTGAGAAAGAAGAATCTATGTGCAAAGATTCATCCTGAAATTGTGAAAGCTCTATGCGTAGATCTGTGCCCTAGTGCGCAGTATTCTACTTAATCTGTAAAGATCTATGCTAAAGAAAGAAGATCAGATCTGAAAGAAAGAAGCCCGATTTGAAGAAAAGAAGATCAAATCTAAAGGAAAGAAGCAAGATCTGAACGCTTTGTGCTTTAAGAAAGGTAAAAGTGGAAATTTTTGACTAAAAGAGGTAAGATTTGCAAGCTTTGTGCTCTGATAAAGGTAAGAATAGTTAAAAGTGTTAGATTTGAAAGCTTTGTTCCCTATAGAAGTAAGATAAGTGGAAAATTTTGTTTCTAGAATATGGATCTAGGTCTATTTAATAGAGTCTGTCCTAGTTTGAAAGATAGGTCATTAATAGATGAAATAAGATTTGATATGAGTAGATCTGATAAGAATAGTGAAAGACATGTTATACCTATGCAAAGAAAGAATGTTTGGACTAACGAACGGATGCAGGATCCTAGAAAGAAATTGTTGCACGTTAACTCATATGATCCTAGTGCACAGTACAGAAGAAGATGGGGATCACTTAAAAGGAAGAGAGGATTAACTCTCTGTTACAGTTGCAGAAGACTGGGACATCTTGCTAAGGAATGCCCTGGTGGAAGACCTAGTTGTCTTTGTTGTAAAGATCTAGACCATGAAGTATTGGATTTCCCTAGAATGATTGCTAAGCTTGAAAGAATGAACCTGAATCAAGAAAACCCTAAGGCAGATCTAGAACCTACGGATGAACCTTAGAAAGAATCAGAGAAAGCATTGCTATAGATGAAAGAAACCCTGAATGACCACCGACATGTCAGCTTATCAGAGATCTTCAAAGAAAGGAATGCATCGAAGCAAGAATAGGATACTTCGACATTGACTGTGTTCTGGATGAGGAAACAGAGATGAATATTATGCTAGAGAGAACCTGGGAAGCTATAGGAAGGCCTGCTATGATCCCTTCACTAGGAGGAATAAGTTTATTTAGAGGAAAGCTAGTAAACCTATGTGGAAGGCTTGATCGGATACTTATGACTGTCAATGGAACTTTGACAGAAGAAGACTTTGAGATTATTAAATTTTTCGAAGACAACACCCCGTTTACCATGCTAATAGGAAAACCTTGGATTGATAGAGATCAAGCCAAACGAAAAGAAGAAGAAGAATTTTTGGAACAGAAGAAGCAAGAGTTAAAAGACTTTATGATCAGAAGGATCGCGCACTTGATTGAGGAACAAGAGAGAAAAACACAGATATTTAATACTAGCAACTCGAATGTTGAAGCTAATAGAACACTAGAGGATCCTCAAAAGATTGAATTACCTATCCTAGACAAAGAAGAAGTACTATCCAGGAACCCTAGGAAAGAATTCCAACAACGCGAAGTAACTAAGACCAAAGAAGAAAAGAATCAGAATGACAAAAGCATTACTGAGACGAAGCTCACTGGAAAGAAGGCTAGGAAGTTAAGAAAGAAGAGGGCTAATACTGAAAGGTTACAAGAGGTTCTAGAGGAGACCTCGCAGAAAGAAAAATTACAGAATTGGAGCTTTGTTGAGATATCAGAACAGTGACACATGGCACTTCGCCATGACGAAGTAATATAGTTGTTGGGGCCGATATATTCGTTCAACTTCCGCTCCGAACGGACAGAAAATAAATAAAGGTTCGTCATCCGACCGTTGGACCATGCCATAATGGATCGAACAGGAGTTAATGAAGGCTCATACCCGTTGCAAGCCAACTTTTGTCGAATTACCTATTTAGCTCGTCGCGCCATGCACTGAGACAACTTTTGCCAATCGATAATTTGAGCCCACAGACTAAGCCGAGTTTATACAATGATTATTGTGCTCTCATTCTCTATCTCATTACCATGTCTGAGTTGTTCCCTGATCCCGCGAATTGTTTAGCCTGAGTCCGTATGTCGGAAGTATTGAGCGCTGCAGAGAAAGTCGCTGAGGAAGTTTTGATCGACTTGATGACAGAGAGAGTCATGTCAGAGAGAGGAGTGTCTACAGGTGTACAAGCATCTTCGACGAGAGGACTGCAGGCCTCTCTGTCCACTGCTCGAGCTGGACCATCCCAGCCAGCTGCTGAGAAATGAACGAAGCACAAAGATGATATCACGAATGCTAAGTTGATTCTGAGCATTCTACCTTCTTATCTACCACCTCTGAGTGGCGCAATAAACCGAGACAGTGTGCCCAGAGATTTTGAATATGAATTGGTCACTGCGTACCTTCCGAAGGGGATACGCACAGTGCGCGCAGATCAGGATAAGATCGCAGCATTGAAGTTTAGTGACTTCAACCTTGGCGACCGGAAAGTGTACAATATGCTATCCCCATACAAGTATCTGACTAGAACCAAGGGAAAGAATTCAAAGATCATTCCCCAACAGTGGACCATGAACCTCGCGCAGTCCACACTACTTAATGTAATGAAGATTCCTCACTTCGGGAGGCATTAAGAAGTGAATGCCTACGTCAAGTTGTTTTTGTCCTACTATCATTGAGGATACTTATGGTTGAACCGCCACAACACAGTGGATCCGAATTTGATTAATCGGATAACAGGGCTTAGCATGCAAGGCCCTGACCCACAAGATTTTTACCCCGGAAAGACTGCAGATCACGCTCTCACCCAGAGAATAAAGGATACTTACGACGATGTAGAGAAGGGCACGTGAGGCTACAAGGTAGCCTCTATCCAGAGCGGCGCAGTGTGCATTGCCTGTCAGTTGATCGCAGGCAAGCTAGTTCGCAAGAACTGACCGACCCAAGTAACTGGATTCGTAGTCGACCTCACAGGGAAGTGCATGGAGGGACTAGGCGAAGTACCTCATGAACCAGCTGGAACTAGATTGCAAGGAAGCGTAGGATCAGGGATACGAATTCCACTTCAGCTGGCTTCTTATCCTGATCGCTTTCATCGCATGGGAGATGTCGGAAGTGCAACCTTCCCAGACATCGAGCCATTTGAACCTCTGGTCACAAAGTTCAGTATGTTGAGGTACTCCAGTGACATGAACCAGCAGTGGCAATCAAATGTTGTCTTCCACATGTATTACAACTAGTTGAAGGTAGCCATACATGCCACACCTCGCATAACCCCGAACACACTTCACAGGTTTAGACCCTTAATGAAATTCAACGCGAACCACCATTTTATCTATATCACAATGCATGTTGATGAGCATAAACAACAGCTACAGTCATACTACAAGTTAACAGAGGATGACTTGGGAGGAGATTACCAAGGAATGGTCGACGAACCTCCTTGTTCCAGTGGACCCCGCAGAAATGTCCGATGTTGACAGCCCCGAAACTGCGTCAGATACAACCGGACCTAGCAAGATAAAGAAGACCGAAGAGGCCCACAATTTAGACAACGCATCTGTGAAGACCACGTCCATCTCAGAAGAGCAAGGAGGTGATGGCACATAAGTCGAAAATAAGAAAGGCAAGGTCACACCGCCAAGAGATGAGAAGGATCCCTCGAAGAAAAGGAAGGTTTCCCCTCTTAAACCTTCTTCAAGGAAGAAAATGAAAGAAACCAGAACCAAATTCGAGACCACCCTCACCTCATACGACTTCAACTTCATCATCGCAGCACTGAATGATGCTTCGTTGGAGATAACAGAGAAGCAAGAAGCTAAGCAGGAGGAGGTGTTCAATCGCATTAAGGATGAGCTCCAAGGAGTGCAGCAGGCACTATAGTCCAGCCTCGTAGTATCCACTACGTCCATGATAGTTGGAACACCAGAACTAGGTGATGAGCTTGCTCAATTACATCGCATTGCCGATACAGTTGAAGCTCGCCTTCGACGAGCCCAGGAAGAGACAACACAAGCCACCTAGTCTTTAGCGCAAGTACAGAAAGACCTTGAGGACCAAAGAAGTGTTGCAAAAAAGGAAAAGCTTGTTCTCCAAGCAAAATGGGATGAAGAAAAAGAAGAGCTACAACAAATAAAGGAACAGTTGCTCGCTGAACAACTTGAAGTTAAAGAAAGGGTCAACAGAGCACTTCGCTTTGTGACAATCGTTGAAGTACAGACCGAGGAACAAGTTCCACAGAAGGTGGCACAACTAGAAGAGGTAATCGAGAAGCTACAACAACGCATCACCGACTTAGAGCTCTGCGCAATACCTGAAACCCCACAGGAGATAAGGAACCAAAGAGAAGAAGTTACTCGCAACGCAGTTGACAGATTAAAAGATATTTCCTTGGAGTGCAAGCAGCTCAGTAACCGCAACGCCCAAACCTATGAAAATCTCACTGAAAATCCAGAATTGCAGACACTGGAGTTGCAGCTCCAAGAAGTGAAGCAGAATGTAGATACACTACAGACGCAGCTGAAGGACCTGACAGTTGTCAAAAGGATGAAGATATCTCAAGAACAATGCACAACTCAACATCATATCCATATGATTCAAAGCAAAGTAATGGAATTCACTCAATGAATTCAACCTATACAAGACAAGGCATGTCTGTTGTTTACAGAGGTCGACAGTCAATGAGCAGAGCTAGAACAGGTTGTCCTCACAATAGAACAACGCTTAGAAGGACCAGCGAAAAACGCAGTGATCCAGGAGTTCATCGAACAAGAGGCCACAACAAAGCAGCAAGTCGAAGCAGCTCTTGCTTAGACCAGAGTGACTTGGGACGAGTCGCAGGTGAGTGTTGGGGGCATGTTGGCCCTTGACCAAGTTTTGGGAGTTTCTTGGTCATGTTGACCTATTTTGGGACTTCGACGGCCTGTTGAAGGAGGAGCACAAGTCGAAGCGGAGATCACGGTATCTTGGCCCACTTTTGGGCCCCTTTTAGGGTTTTTGGGAATATGTAACGGGAATGGGATGTCGGCCCATGGGTTTTACCCATGTTTAGGCCTATTTTGTAATATATAAATAGATGCCTAGGCTAGATAGAAGTAGTAGTGCATCTATGTGATAAAGGTCGGTGAGCTAAGTGCTAAAGGAATGGATAAGTGCTAGATCTATGTGATCAAAGGGTTGTAAGTTCTCTGTGCATACTGTGTGAGACTTGTAGAGCTGAGTGCAAGTCCCTATGAAAGACTATAGAAGGCTTTGAGTTGTAACGCAAGGGAGAAGGATCTAGCGAGTTGCGCAGATCTTTTGTCTTGTGTGGAGTAAGGGTTTTGAGGCTTTGTGCTTGTAACCGATTGACCGAAGACAATAAAGAAGAAGAGTTGGTGGACGTAGCCCCGGGGTGGGGGTGAACCACGTAAACCATGTGTAATGTGCTTTGTGCTTTGTCTTGATGTATTTACATATTATATGTGAAATGCTCTGATATGTTTAGATAGATCTATTCATGCTTGGTGCTTATTATATGTTGGAGTGTTAGATCTGATCTAGATATTCATGCTTAGTGCTTGATATGCTCATTCCGATCCATTTGTATATGCTAAGTGCTTGAATACTATAGATTAGTGTGAATGCTGCGAAGTTCTGTCTTATAAGAGAAGTGGTTATTGACTGTATATTGAGGAACTAATGGTGCTAAGTGCTCTAGTAAGCTATGTAATCACAGATCCGTGTCCTAGCTAAGGTTGCAGACACCCGAGTCTTGCAACCACCCCTGCCTCTACCTCGGGTGAGACTTCATCTGCTTCGTAGGTGTTGCCGAAAGGGTCGGTGGTTAGGGCTTTGTTGGTGCGTTGTTGTAGCGTTGAACCCTAGATCTGCCCCTGTGCCAACAAGTCCCCAGAAAATGGGAACATAGGGTACGTGGGGTTTTTTGGGGGGACGGGTCCCCCTGCAACATAGGTTAAAATACATTTTAGCATTTTAAGGTTGGTTAGAGTTATGCTTGTTTGTTTATTTTTCAATTAATGATTGATCCAGATTATTTTTGACACGAAATGAGAGAGGAGATATAATAAATAAATGTACGGAGATATCTCAGATATCCAATAATGTAACTTAAATGTATCATAGATGAAACCATAAACACAGAGATACATTAATACACAATTTTCTATTAATGAGCGAAAATGTACAAAGACTGTAAAAATATAGAGTGAAAGACTCGCTAGAATGGTGGAAGCTTATCTCTGAGAAGAGATGTGTCCGCTACTCGCATTCACAAGAAGATGATTTTACAATGAGGCTCCAAAGGCCTTTTTATAATAAAGAAAATCCAAAACCCTAGCCCTGGAAGATGAAAATCCAACAGTTTTGTGGACCCCATTTTGAATAGTTTGGTGTATCAACTTCCTGGGGGCATAAATTTGGCATATGATCTCCATTTGGGGCGCACGATAGATCGTTGGAAAGGTATCGTCGAGGAGATTCATTTTGGGGGTTCAATAGTAGCCTTTGGCTAGTATTGAGAAGCTTGATATCGAAAAACCTTCATTTAGGCCCTCAAAATGGCCCCAGAAGTTAAAAACTGCTAAAAATAGTAAATTACCAAAATTTCCAGAAATTTTTTTTGAGCCAGTTGGAAAAGGTGGGTGGCCATCAATATCCACCTAGATCAATTCTCCCTCCTTAGGAAGCAATGGTCTCCATTGCGTTGAGTGCCCGGGGGAGAGGGAAAAATGTTTGTTGAATCTGCATCTTGATGAGTTGCTTGCCTTGTTGGATAAGTTGCATTGCTTATATTTTTTAAGGTTGTCACAAACCTGTGGCTGGAAGAGTTGGACCTTTTTAACCAGTCTGGATACATGAGATTCCTATGCGTAGAAGGAATCTTTACACTTTGTTGCAATCTTGTCGACCTGCTTCTGTTGGATAGAAGGTGCTTGGGCCAAGGCTGTAGTGGTTGCATTATCCTTTTGTTCACCTTTTGAACAGATTATGAAGAAGCTGAATTTTGTAGTATGAGATACTACCTTGAGACATTGTTTAGGTGGGATAGTAATTGGAACTAACTTTGGTATCATGTAGAGATGACCCCCTAGAGTAACAATGACACTATAGGGTCAAGACTCATAGATAGCATGACGCTTCCACATATATGGCTGGCCCAAGAGAACATCACAGACATCCAGCGGGGAAACATCACATAATACCTCATCCTTGAAGGGTTGGATGTCGTATGACAATTGACACTGTTGGTTGACATGAAGATCTCGTCCCTGGCAAAGCCACCCCATGTTGTATGGTTGCGGGTGTGGTGTTGTTGACAATCCAAACTGTTACCTTTGTTGAGATGAGGTTCTTCTGGCTTCCTCTATCAACAATAAAATGAAGCAGGGTCCCCTTCAACCACATCTTTGAATGAAAAGGCACTCCCCCTCTTCAGGATCTGTGGGTTCTTTTGGTTGAATTGTTGCGGTCACGACAATAACAATGGGGTCTGCGTCGATGATCTGTCTTCTATCAATATTTTCTAAATCAGATTCTGAATCAGGGTTCGGTTCCTTTTCCTTGATCTCGGCCACCAATGACTGTTTTGAATGACATTCATTGGTGTTGTGTCAGGTGATTTTGTGGAAATCACACCATTTTCCGGTGTCCTTCGTCTTTCTGTGACCCTTCTTTTCATGTGGCTTGGACTGGTTTTCGAGAGACTATTTGTTAGGGCCTTCTTTATCATACTTTGGTTGTTGCGGATTTGCAGACCCGAACTCCCGTTTGTTCTGGTGCTTAAATTTCTGCTCGATTGTAACATCATATCAATAAGCAACACCGAGTGATGAGATGTCCAAAAAATCCATTTCAGTTTGGATGTATCTGTGTAGAGCCCCACGGTATTTCAGAACCAAATGTCGTTTGGAGTCTTTGATACCTAGCTTGGTGCGCAAAGTATGGAAGGTATTGGTGAACTCCGGAACTGCTTGGCCCCTCTCTTGCCGCAATGTGGTCCATCTCATGTACTGGTCCTCATAGTTTCCAACATGATAATATTGTTCATTTATCGCATCCACAAAAAAATCCCAAGTGGGTTGTAACAAACATAAATATATATAATATGTAAATATAAATAAATAATAACTAATAATTAATTATGAAGAGACATGACATATGAAAGGTCATGTCTCTTATGAAAGGGCACCCCTGCATGGGTATATATACAAGCCCTCATCCTCATTGTAGCTCATCTTAATATCTTATTCATTCTTATACATTTATTATTAAATATATTTACTATCCTTAATGGATTATTGTGTACTGTTCTATTTATATTGGATGTTTACATAGTGAACTAGGTTGGTTCACCACAGTGGTATCAGAGCTTCATTTTTCTGATCCTGACCTTTGGTCAGTCTCTTTATCATACCTTGTATGATATGGCTTTTGGCCAACCCCATTGTTCAGAGTTTCTCTAAGAAATCTGGTCATTGACCACCGATCAGGCCTTTGACCATTCAAATTTTCAAGTTTGTAAGAATTTTAGTCCTTGACTAATTCAAGCCTTTGGCCATATAAAACTCAGGATTCTGTTGAAGAACAATTGGCTGCCAAGAAATCAAGAACAATATATACATAAAAAATTCTGTTATAAAAAGAACAAAAAATAATAAACTGAAAAATTAAAAGTCTACTTGTCCGCTGCCAAAATTGATTGTGCAACTGCCATACGTCGTACCGTCGGCTTCTACAACCACACACACACAAAAAAAAATTAAATGAATCTCCAAAGGGAGAAATCTGAGAAAAAAAAATTCACAGAATAATTATTAAAAACAAAAAAAACAAAAAAAAAATTACCGTGACCCGCACCCCCTTCCCTCCCCCTCAGTCCACACATCCCCCTTTCCATCACCTCCAAACCCCTCCCTCACACAATCCCGTGACTGCACAAACCCACCCCTCTAAAATCCCACGCCCTCACACAACCCAATTCCCCCACGACCTGTCCACCCCTCTCCACTCACCCACACCTCACGAAAAACCTCCCCACGTAACCCTCCCACTTCAACCCACTCCTAACTACCGCCCACTCCTAAACTACCGTAACCTTGTCCCCACTCACTCTGAGCCCCTATACAATCCGCCCCCCCACACACTCCGACTCACTACCCGACACCCCCGTAACACCATCCTTGTCCCCGTTTCTCAACCCTGTCCAAACCCTGTCTCGACAACCCCTCTCTCCCTGTACCCTGGTCCTGACAACCCCTGTCCCCCATACACCATTTAAAAAACTTACCCGACCGACATACCTCCAAGTCATCACAACTTTACATAAAGTAAATTAATATATTATAATTATTATTAATCTACATTATAATTATAATAATAATATAATAATTATATTAATATATTACAACCAAAAAAAAATAAAAAAATAAAATTTATCTAAAGTTGGAAAAAAATAATATATATATATATATATATTATATTATATTATATTATATTATAGACTACATCAACAAGAAGTGAAAGATTACACAAGGGTTAAAGGTGGATATTAATATAAAAGGACAAGTTTAAGTCATTCCATCACTAAGTTAAAAAGGGGATTTGAAAGTTTTAAGTGAATAAAGAAGGTTACTCAAAGTATCATTTTATCGTAAATTATCGATGAAATAAATGGCTCATAATAACAAGGGAAAATGAAGATTTACTTATGAAGGTTGTCCAACCGTATGTTGTGGATTTTTGACATTAAAAGGAAATATTCAAGGAAGAGAGGTAAACATTGTTATTAGCTTGGACTATAATACAAATTACATGAATATCGATTTCACAAATCAATTATTAATTTCAGAGACGGATATAATTGAAAAAAGAAAATTATTTTCGAATTAAGGAGTTACAAGTGACGATTGATGAATATGAGTATACATCTCAATTCTATGTTACAACTATGTATCAAGAAGAAGTTGACATCGTCATCGGATTACCTTGGTTTAAAAGTCTAGGTACCTTCATGCTAAACATGGAGAAAAAGTTTGTGACATTCCCCTATAAGGAAAAAATGATAACGTTACAAGATACAACATCGGCGCCAGATTCCGTAACACCAGAAGACTTTAACAATATCTCAGAAGTAATACTTCAAGAAAATCAAAAAGCAATGCAAGGGACGAAGAAAGAATTTGACGAAGTTATCACAAAAAAAACGAAGAAATTGCCCGTTTAAAAAACCACAATAAAAAATTACTTGCCCAAATCAATAAGGCTAAGGTTACAAAGAAATATGGAAAAAAATTAGAACAAGAAAAGGAGGATCTCGAAAAAGAATTCAAGAAGAACCTCTTAGAGAAAGAAGAAGAAAATTTTCTCTTGAATAACCTTAATCAAGAGTTACTAGAACAAATAAAAAAATTGAAAGAAGAGAAACTTGAAAATCCAGACATTAAAGTTCAAGAAGATGCCAATTCAGTTGAAGAAAAAAATATAGAGATGTTGGAGTACAAACAATGAAAGATCCAACTAAACTTACTAATCAAAGTTTAGCCATTAACAAGGCAACATCACCACATGAAGAAAATCATATATCAAAGTCAAAAGAAGAAAATGCTACAAGTATGATAAGGAGAAATCATATTATGAGAAGTCCCTCTCCACATTCAAATCATAAGAGTAGATATATTAACCAGTTAGAATATCAATATTATCCAAAACAAGAACCCTATAAACACCCAATATCGCAGAAGATCGAACTAGGGTGGGCAGACTCTTTCACAATTCAACAGTTCTGCTCAACTCTTTGTCACTCATATCGTCTGGTATCATCAATCTTAACAACACCAAAAACAGAGAGTCATGCAAAGACATTGCAAGCCAGAACGAAGAAGTAAGCCTCTCCATAAACATGCTTTGAGGACAAATCATTTCTAAGGGGAAGACAATGTAACAAACATAAATATATATAATATGTAAATATAAATAACTAATAACTAATAATTAATTATGAAAAGACATGACATATGAAAGGCCATGTATCTTATGAAAGGGCACCCCTGCGTGGGTATATATACAAGCCCTCATCCTCATTGTAGCTCATCTTATTATCTTATTCATTCTTATACATTTATTATTAAATATATTTACTATCCTTAATGGATTATTGTGTATTGTCCTATTTATATTGGATGTTTGCATACCACATGGGCTCGGCCCCATATATTCTAGAATCCTCTGTGGACATTTTCTCCTAGTAAGTTTCCCACCAATGTTTGACATGGGGGAGAGCCTTAAGGATTTCAAAGGTGATCTTTTCCCTATCGGAGAAATTATGAATAGAGAAATAACCTTCTAGCAGATTTAACCATTTTTCTAAGGCATTTGCATCTATCTATCCTTCAAATATGGGAATATCAAAATTAAATTGTACCTTGAAAGGCGAAGTGCCTCCAAAGTGGTCACTTGATGAATACATGCATGTTGTTATCGGCAGGCATTGAAGGATGTGGGAAAATTCTCCATCATTTTGTCCCCTTGTCGTGTGAGAGCTTGCTCAAGCAACAGATTAATAGAATTGTCTGCTCTATCGTTTTTATTTTCTTCCACCATGGAGGGTTTCTTGGGCATGTGAGAGAGATTGTCTTCAAGAGAGACAAGATCGAGACCCAATTTGCTATACTTGGACCTTGTCGGGGACATGCACTGAAAAACGATCAAGAGCAACTTGCTCTAATACCATTGATCCAGATTATTTTCGGCACGAAATGAGAGTGGAGATATAATAAAGAAATGTACAGAGATATCTCAGATATCCAATAATATAACATAAATGTACCAGAGATGCAACCATAAACACAAATATATAGTAATACAAAATTTTCTATTAATGAGCGAAAATGTACGAAGACTGTAAAAATACATAGTGAAAGACTCGCTAGAATGGTGACAGCTTATCTCCGAGAAGAGATGTGTCCGCTACTCACAATCGCAAGAAGATGATTTTACAATGAGGCTCTAAAGGCCTTTTTATCATAAAGAAAATCCAAAACCCTAACCCTGAAAGATGAAAAGCCAACAGTTTTGTGGACCCCGTTTTGGGTAGTTTGGTGTATCAACTTCCCGGGGGTGTAACTTTGGCATACGATCTCCGTTTGGGGCACACGATAGCTCGTTGGAAAGGTATCTTTGAGGAGATTCATTTTGGGGGCCCAATCAGAGCCTTCAACTACCATTGAGAAGATATATCTTGAAAAACCTTCACTTAGGCCCTCAAAATGGCCCCAAAAGTTAAAAACTACTAAAAATAGTAAATTACCAAAATTTCCAGAAAACTATTTTGAGCCAGTTGGAAAAGGTGGGTGGCCACCGATATCCACCTGGATCAATGATGGCCTTACGACTCCTAAACCCACAAAACATAATCAATATAGGACTGCGAAGTGGAGTTTCACCAACACTACTCGCACAAATTCATTGGTTAAATTCACAGGTTACATAACTCATGTTCGTCGTCGATGTCCTTGCAACAAACGATTGGATTGATTCCACGTGGTCGAAGTAATATTTTAGAGTTCCGGATTTTTAGAACACTCCGATGAGTCACACCGATTTCCTTTTAATCGTGAGTGTTGATCGAATTCTGATAGATGGTCATATCTGTGTGTTGGACTTCATGTGAGGGCTTGGTCTACGGGTAATCGTGGACGTTAGTTTTATTTTCGATGAATGGCATAGAACTCTTGTCAAATTGATTCAAGATTCAATCCTCCTCGTTGATTGTCACTGGATGAACGATCCAAATTTCACCATGGAATATTGTAATCAAAGTTAAATTAGAAGTGCCACTCTGAAGCTAGCTCTCCAATGAACAATGTAGATTGCTTTTCAGAGTTGATTTAGCTTTCAATCTGAACCATTGATTATTTACCTGATGAAATATTAGATTTTACAGTCAGAGTAGAGGTGTCGAAGTGAAATTTCGATGGGGACTCTGAATTAAGACTCTGAAAAGTACATAATTTTGTAGTTATATATCAGTTAGTTTTCGTAGTTATTGCTTTAATAGTAGTGTTATAATTTTGATCATTGTAATGATTTTTGTATATGTTTTTTCGATTAAGTTTTAACTGTATATACTATTGAATTTATGTTTATAATATTCAAAACTAATAAAATGTGGTGTTTATCTGTAGGAATATTGGATGGATCTCGAGCATTGATCAAAAAGGGCAATGAAATCAACGGATAATGCAATCCCAAGATGTGAAATATTTAACATAACTTTACCCCTCTGCTATGACGTAGCGTGGTTTTGAGCTATGGTATGTGTCAAATGGTGAGCTCATAGTAGCCTTTGGGAAGGATTATCCAAAACCACTTTCATACTATGCGCTAAACTAAAGGGAAAAACCGCTCTCGCTCTCTTAAAAACCGTTGGTTTTTGTAATTAATTTTTATTTTTGTTTTCGTTTATTTGTAAAGGAATGTGAATAAATAAAGTTTATATGTTTAAAAAAAATGGAAAAAAGAATTGTACATACTTTATAAATAGGGTTTGAGATTGTAACGTCACCGGAACGATTATTTCTGCAAGAAATCTTCACATTAAGTTATACAAGTCATAGTGTTAATTTTGGTAGAATTTCCATTAAGTTACAACACCCATCAAGGTTGCATAATGTTCACAATAGAGAAATCTACAAATCCATTGAAAGATCACCACAAAACATTAACCAGATCGTGTGCCAAAGGATTAAGATTGCCAAAGTTTTCCGAGGCCAAATTATAGGGTTATAACAAATTTCAATTTCCACATAAATTGTAGAGGCAATCAACCAGATTAAAGATGGATGAGAGGATGACATAGTTGAACTATCCACCAGATCTAGATCTATTGTTGGATAAGAGATCAACCATAAAACAATTTCCCATGAAATCTCACGCAGGAAATTTACGATCAAAGAAGAATTACTCCTCTTGCAAAAAAGGACCATGATAATAGTTTTTGTATTTTACATTAGTTTTAATTTTATATTAGATCTAGTCTTCACTATTAGATAATATTTTAAGTCGATTTTGTTTAAGTTTTATTTAAAGATAGGTGAATTTAGTTTGATACATTTTTTTTTTATGATATTTTGATTTAGTTATTAGATTTGGATTTTGTTTGATTTTATGAGATTATATTTGTTTTAAAGATTCTATTTTTTGGATTGTAGATTGGAAATGAAGATTTTAAGCCTAAAGATTTGGATTGAGGTGATTTGAATCCAAAGATCAAGGAGAAGACAAACTAACTCACAAAGCTTATAAAAGGAGCACGAATTGAAGAATTAAGGGGGAGGATTTTTGGGAAAAAACTAGAGGCATGTTATCGTGCAACTAGACTTGGCAAGTTAGGCTGCGTTTTTGTATGAAGCATGTAGGGCATTTGTAATTCTATGAGATATCAAGGATTAATGTATTGGATTCATTTATCATTCCAATTAGAGCTTGATTCTTCTTTATTTTTTTGTATTAAGCTTCTCTAAGTGCCATAACTATTTCTTTCTTTATATTTTTGTTGTAATATTTATATATTTGGGTTAGAAGTGTAACAATTTGGTACAACCTCCACTGTTGCAAATTGTAAAGGAATCATCCAAAGGTTGCATATTTCCATATATATGTTGTGAGCATTGACTAGACCTGAGTCTTTATTATTATTCTTTGTGAGATAGAGGTGAAGTGTTCAGTTTTATCTATACAACATTATCCATAACCTTGATACATTTTGTTACATGCACTTGATTTCCTTTGTTGGATTCATTGTTTAAGATGCCCAACAAATCATTTATTCTTCATCTCATATTTGTAGAGATTGCTTTTTCCCTCTATATTATTTGAGATTTAATTGTCTTC
>ML853753.1:22852-46738 GCA_009831015.1 Picea engelmannii
ATGGGTTCTCTTACTCCACAAAGCGTCTTCACGTGAGGGCTTTCACCATAAGGGGACCACTTTGGAGTTCATCCATATTTACTTCTTATCAACCATGACAAAACAATAATGAGTCATATTTACATCAAACACTATTGAGTCCATTACCCAAACCTTTGTGCTATGGGTCTCTCTTCAAGGGTTGACATCAATGACAACCAACTTTAATCAACAAAAACCTCATCTCATATGTTTGAAAAAGAAACTCTAGATTCTTCTTATATTACTCAAGTAGATAAGCCTTTATTATTATTTTCCTCTGAGAGTAGTGATCAACCTACTGCATTGGTATCCTTTAAGAGATTTCTTGTTCAAAAGGTACAAATTCATATTCTTTTAGAGCATATTCAATCTTATAAACTAGTTGAGGATGATATTATTTTGCCAATTCCTCCAGTCTCTCATATACCTTGTGATCAACTTGCAAAGATTCATCCATGGGCTATAAATAGATATAAACCTCTTAAGTTGTCATCTTTCCTTCATGATTTACCTCCCAAAATTTTTAAATATCTTCCTATATTTAATGGAGAAGATAATGTTACAACAGAAAAGCACATGGCAACCTTTGAACATGTCACAAATTGTTTAGATATTCAACATGAGGATGTTCACTCACTCTTTAGTAGGAGAAGTAAAAAGATGGTTAAGAGACTTACCAATTGAATCTATTACTTCTTGGACTGAGAGGAAGTCTCATCATCAATATCTTTCTGATTTTTATGCTACAAGGAGAAGGAATACTGAAACAATTATGAAGTTAAACAAAATATTTGAAAAATTGTATCACACTATGTCTATTGAACTTCGTCCTTCAGAAGTTACTGCCAAGGTGTATTATGCACTAGCACATCATCCTAATTCAGCCTTTTTTCTTAGAGAAAGGAAGTCTCCAACTTTGGAACAGATGTTCATTGATGCTGAGGGTATTGAAAATAATCTATGGGTTTGTGGGAAGATTCCTGGTCAAATAAAAGATGAAAATCTACATATAGAGGAGTAAAGAGAAGAAGACGAACAAGACATATCACATATGTATATTCCTTTAATTCATATTATTGAGAAACAAAAAGATCCTTTAATTATTCTAGATCAACAATATGTTAACGAATGGGAAACTGATTTTTGCATAATTTTTTTAAGTGATTTACATGGTGAAGAAGAAGAATTTATTGATAATGAATTTAAAGAAAATAATATTCAGGAACATGTTCAAGAATATTATCAACAAAATATAATTTCTTATTTTTTTTTTCTTAATGGACAAAATCATAATTCTATTGATCAGAATCATATTTTTTTCTTTTGAAATTGATGAAAATATTCAAGCAACTGCAGAAGCTTTTAAAAACCAACAAGAGAATATGTATATTCAAATAGATTTAGTTACAACATCATTATTTTCTAAGGATTTTGCTGAAGAGGAAATACTTCAAAATTTAGTAAATATTTATATATCAGATTTAGAAGATTCATCTCTTCATGATAGTAAGAAAATATATGAAAGGAGTGAGGAAAGTAATGCTTATAAAAAAATATTTTCATGTTCAAGGAGAGTTTATTACATGTTCAAGGAGAGTTTATTACAGTTGAATCTTTTTCACCTTTTTTTGGTTCAAAAGGAAACACCTCATAGTATATTACCTATAAATTTATTTTCAGATGTCTTAGTTGTTTCTAATGAAAATAAAGATACAAAGGAAGATGATTATGATGAAATTACTGTTCTAAGTGTTTTTACAATCAGATTGTACATGAAGAATACGTGAAAGAATATTTTAAAGAGCACTATAAAAATCATATTTCTAAATCATAATTTTTTATCAGTCAACCCGAATATGATAAAAACTACGAAATAATAATTTTTTCTTTGAAAGATCATGTTGCAACTTGCTTAGAATCATCAAGTGGAATGAAATTTTCAATATTCATATGTTGTAAGTATGCATATCAATTACATGGTAAGTTTCCTATCACTCTTTTGCTACATTCAATATTCTTGGTTTTTTTTAATCATTTGCAGAAAAAGAGTTTATAATTTAATCAATGAGATGCTTATACATGAGCAAGTCCAATTGGATTAAGTAGGAATCTTGTATATAAATAAATTTGTAATTGGATGTATCATTTTAGTTTTCCATTTAAAATGTTTATTTTAGTTTTATAATGATTGTTCTCATTGTGTATACATATTTTAAGTATCAGAACAAAATAAAAGTCATTTTGATAGGAGAACCATAACAAATAAAAGTAGTGCATGAAGATGCATTATAAATGAGAAATTCTTAAAGCATTTTAGTTAATTTTTATTTCACTTTTCCATTGTAGATATCTGTTTGGATTTGATTGACATTGGCATTTATTTTCATTTTCAAGCCCTAATGGGTTAAGAACTCATATTATGAATTACAACTCGATTATGTCTGGTTTATGTTTTCTTTTCTTAGTTAATAAATTTCTTCAAACTGATGGTAATTTTCAGTTGAGGAATATAATTTCATTTATTTTGTGATTAATTAAAAGTTGTTTTGATTCATAGGAACATAATTAGTTTCAGTTTGTTGGTTTTGAATAAATGAAGTTAAACCTTTCTATCTTACTCAAAACTTTATAGAAATGATAGATCTAGTCAATAGAATTTAAAACTTAGACATGATGTTTTTAAAAGATTGGTGAATTTTTTTATCCATTTCTTTATTTCAATTGAAAAAGTATGTTTAGGGTAATCTTTTGAAAATTAAGTTTTGATATTAGACTATAGCTGATTAGTTTTCTCAAGGTTAAACCTTAATCATACAAATTATCACATATAAATTCTACCTATTAGAAAAGGTATAGTTAAAATTGAGGAAAAATTCTCATAGTATACCCATATGTGTAGGCAATCCTACTTTATTTTTTTTATCAAAAACATATATCATCCCTTGTGTTATTTAACACATTGGTTGCCCCCACTTCAAAGCAATAAAATAAAAATTTTAAAACAGACGGTGAAAGGAAATTCAGTAATGATTGCCCCCATCTTGTCCAAAAAAAGACGATGAAAGGAAATTCAGTAATGATTGCCCCCATTTTGTCCAAAAAAAGACGATGAAAGGAAATTCATAATTGATTGCCCCCATCTTGTACAAAAAGAGATGATGAAAGGAAATTCAAAAATGATTGCCCTTATCTCAAATAATTGAAATTATAAAAAGAAGTGGTGAAAGGAAATTCAATTTGGGGTATGCAGATAACTTCACCGGGGCTATGGCCCGCACGGGTGTAGACTGATTGACAAGTGTTGTGTAAATGGAAGGAAATTAAAAATGAGGTTTCATGTTCGATTCTCACCCCGATTTACCCGTGCCCCATGCTTGCGGGTTGTGTGGATGCACCTGGAGGTTATAGAGGTAGCAGATGGGAATAGACCCCGTTTCACGTGAGTACACGAATCGCGAGTTGCCGATTCTACCAGTCACAAAAAAAAAACTTCATCGGGGCTATGGACGCTTACTAACAATGAAGCAATATTTGAGATATATGTAAATGATGTTTCTACATATCTTTAATATTACTCTGATTTTAATTCTTCTTCAGTAATTTTTGTATCCTGATCTGATTAGGTCTTATCTAAAATAAATCTTAATATTATGTTAAAACCTTGAGTTAAGACAAAATCAGTTAGAAATCTAGTGTTTAAGCTAAGTTTAGATTGATTACTTTAGACAACTCTTGAGTAAATTTAAATAAAGAAATTTGTTATTATCCTTTCTTGAAATCTTTATTCAAGCATGTATCAATTTTTTCCTATTGACAATATTATCACTTCTTATATTAGATTTATAAAAAAAGAAATGATTTGGTTTTATGTTTGTTTAAATAAATATTTAGTTTTTGAGAATAATCACTCCATAGCCCAATAAAAAGGAACTTGGTCTGCATGTTCTTTAGTGCTTCGCATGGAGACACAATCCCCAGATGGAGCCTAATGTTGTAACATAGATTAAAATTCTAAATAAAAATTTAAAATTTTTATTAGAATAAATATTTTGAGTTTTGTATTAGCTCATATTCTTGGTTTTTCTTCATTAGTGTAGATTTTGATTTTAATTTGGATTCATTTTTATTTATTTTTATTTTATGTTAAAATACATTTTAGCATTTTAAGTTTGGTTAGAGTTATGCTTGTTTGGTTATTTTTCAGTTAATGATGGCCTTACGGCTCCTAAATGTTGATTTTTCTTATTCTCATATCTTGATA
This sequence comes from Picea engelmannii, assembly GCA_009831015.1. NCBI lineage: Eukaryota > Viridiplantae > Streptophyta > Pinopsida > Pinales > Pinaceae > Picea > Picea engelmannii. Next base: position 27,135 of record ML853753.1, read on the forward strand.
GTTATTGCCTTATGATTTCAAAACAAGATTCACTTTCATACAATAGTTATCATAGAATAACTATACACTGAAAATCTCAACTATAACAATGCAACATAACTTACAAGGTCTAGAAATATTAACCATGCACAGTAGACACAAGAATACAAGAGTTTATCATGGGAAACCCAACATTGGGAGAAAACCCAACAACCTTTCTTATAGACTAATCCAGTCCAAGATATTACCAATACATCACCATCACTAGATCAAAATATCATGCAGAGAAGATCCTCCCCAAGCCTAACATCTCCAAGAGTTAATGTCTCACTAGAATAGCCAAGATACAATCAAGCGAGAGCTTCTCCAAGTCTTGTGCCTCTCTAAGTGTGTCACACTTACCAAGATAACCAAAAACTCAAAGGTATAACAAAATTACCACAATTGCAACTCACAACTGCCTAGTGCGAACTGTAGAAGGTGAGTTGTATCTATCTGTCCAAATGAAATGATCCAACCTGTATTTATACTGATCCAGGCGCCTGTATTTTTCCTGTGGGGCCGACTTCTAATTCTCCGTCTTCAATTTCACTTTATTATTTTCCGTCTTTTACTAGTGGGGACAACTTATTTTCTTGGGGATTCTTTAATGTTTATATTGGTCTTCTTGTACTTCCTTATGGAGAATGATTGCCCGAAGTTTCAAAACTTCAACACTCCCTCTCAAAGAGGGAGACATTCTCCATACTTGGATTTCTTCTACCATAGAAAGGTTGTCCTTGAGCCTGGTTGATGTAGTATTCTTTGGCATGCACCCAGATGATGTATACTTCTCCCACATAGCACCTAGTTTATGTATGCTTCTCCCACTTATCACCTTGGGTCTCCAATGGTCCTTGTCAAGTCACATGATCAAGGATAGAGACCACACCTGGGCCATTCTCCTTAGCCAGGTCACATGGCCATTAGAGGATAATGTATGCTTGATGCTAATACACAGAGAACATCAACACCCTAGGCCATTCTCCTTATCCAAGCCACATGACCATAAGAGGAGAATGTATGCCCGATGCTAATACATGGAGAACATCAATTTCCTAAACTATTGTACTTATCCAAGTTACATGGCTATCGGAGGAGAATGTATGTCCGATGCATATGTACTTCAAGTCTTTGTCGGTCCTTGTCCAGTCAAATGATCAAGGATAAATACTACACCTAGGCCATTCTTCTTAGCCAAGTCACATGGCCATCTAAGAAGAATGTACCATTCTCCTTAGCCAAGTCACATGGCCATCTGAGGAGAATGTTAGCCATTCTCCTTAGCCAAGTCACATGGCCATTGGAGGAGAATGTCAACTCGATACTGCCATATGGAGAAGCATAAACACCTCGAGTCTTTATTGATCCTTGTCAAGTCACATGATCAATGATAAATACTACACCTGGGCCATTCTCCTTAGCCAAGTCACATGGCCATCTGAGGAGAATGTCTACTTGATGTTTCCCAAAACATCAACACTCCCTCTAAGTGAGGGAGACATTTTTCATCATGCCAAGCTTGTATCTGGATATTGGAGCTTCACTGATCCCTTTTGTATCATGTCTCAGATGATATGCAATCTACTCATCCGTGGATATGTACTAGAGATTTATTGATCCCTTCTACACCATGTCTATGATGAAGTCCTATAAGAAGATTCTGAAGACACACTACTTCACGACTTGCGACACTGGCTACAATATACTCTGTATTTGTTGCATTGAGTACTACAGATACATGATTTCCTGAAATCGTAACTGATCCCAAGATTAAGCAACACCCCAAGGTGCTCAATCTGTCTACTGCACTCCCTTCCCAGTCAGAATCTGTATATCCCTTCACTTCACCATCTAAGACATATCTGAGGCCATATCCAACTGTACCATGTAGGTACCTTAACACATGATTTGCTACAACCCAATGGTAGTGTCTCGGCTCTATCATAGACTAGCTCAAGGTGTGAACTGCAAGGAAAATGTCTGACCTAGTGTTAACCAAGTACATCAAGGATCTAATTCATGGCATGTACTTCGTGGGATCCACCAAATCTGAATTTGAAGTAGAATCACTCAAGTTATTCATATTTGTCTCCATAGGTGTAGCCATGGACATGCAATCCATCATATCGAACATCATCGATATCCCCTGACTGAGAAAGATCTCATCTGATCTCTTTCGCACCTCCAATCCCAAGAAATAGTACATCTGACCAAGATCCTCCACCTCGCACTCTTGAGGTCAACTCCCTCTTACACTTGAAAATGAGCCACTCTGCTTCAGATCACGAACACCAAGATCAACGGATTACCATCAACAACCTTATGGTAAAGGTTGAAATACGCATCATTTTTTTTTTGGTTAAAAACCAAGCTCATCAAGTATCCATTGATCCTAGAGTACCACGCTCCCTCTAAAACATGACTCCCTTTGATTTTATACAATCTCTAGAGCCATCTTCTCTTTATGCATCTGCTAACCTTCTTTGAAGTCTGATATCCTATGAATTGTCCTAGGAGGCTACTCCTCCCTACTAGATCCCGAGGGATGACTCCCTCTGAACTCTAGCTTCCTCTGAGCTGGTACTTGGTGGGGCCATTTGCCTCACCACTGGTGGAGCCACCTACTCCTCCTCATAAATGGAAAGTTTGGAATCAATGATGTGATTGATTGGTGTCATATAACTCAAGAACCTTGGAGGTTGTTTTCTCTCCCTGAAAGTTTCACTGAGAGTTGCATGCCTCTCTGCATCCTGCAAAGTATCACACAATCATGTTGGCCTCTTCCTAGTCACTGCAACATCTCTAGGTAGATCCATTGGCTCGACTGGCTCTACTGACTCCTCCTGATAGTCTGAAGGATGGACAAATGGATTGTACTGTCATCCTTCATAGCCTTCTTATCCTCACTATAAATCTCCACATGAGACACTTTGTATCCCACAAAAGTATCCTTATTCCATAAGGTTCTAACTTCAACCTCTTCACCTTTGGTACATGGATGTATATTGTCATGTACACAACTCTACGTATGGATAGTCTACTCCATGTCTCAAACTAGAGACCATCTAATCTGTTTCCTCCTGCAACCGTCACTATAGCCCCCTCTCAGAGTTATCACCTATGACCTTCCCAGAACAAGAGAAATAGTAGAAAAGAACAACATTCTTATGATAATAAATACAAGCAAGAACATGAATAATCGTTACTATGGATCCCTCTCAAAGCTATCACCTATGAACTTCCTTGAACAAGAACAAAAAAAAAAAGAACAACACTTTTCTAGTGTTGTGACCAATCATTCTTCCATGGTAACCTTTCCAAAACAAGAACATCTCCATGGTAACCTCCATGAAATTTACAATATAACATGCCTAGGACAAAGACAACAACCAAGAACACACCTAGAAGAGATCAATTTCATCTTGCATAATTAGTACTAAACAATGAACATTTTACATAATGATCATAACAATGTTTAATTACTACTAAACATTGGATTTTAGTTCTTGTGATATAACAATAGTACCTAGTAGTAATAGGCCTCTAAAGGCTGTTGTCATGGCTACAACATTCTATTGAGATGCAACAAATATTAAATCTAATATACTTTGAAAAGAAAATCAGAATACATCAATCAAACCGAGAACTTGAGTCTTAACTTCTAGGGAGGGTGCACTATTCCACTAGGTCCAAGATCCCTTTGGGTCATTGCTTGGAAAAGGTCCCTTGTACATTCCCTAACAACACCCTCATACTTTTCTAAATGATATAACTTGGAAACATATACGAGTGCATACCTCTGAAATTTGTAGCACCATCCAACTTGTCTTCTAATCTAAGATAGTACATCATCTCAAAAAGAAGAAGTCAAAAATCTGAATCAAAGGGTTCAACGACTAAAAAAATGTCAACAAGCCTGAAACCCTAAAATTTCAACTTTGACGGATTGTCGGTCTGAGAAATGCAGTAGGTGTGCTAGGGAAAGGCAAGCCGGTCTATGATAAAATTCTTCCCAACTCAACCCAATAATTTTCTCAACAATCTTTACAGAATGTTGTTGCAACTGACGTAATGAGTTTTTAGGGTGAAACTTCATCTTTCACCAAATTGTAATCTAAGAGGTGCAGTGAATGCATTGGATCAAGGCGAGTTGATAAATGGTGGAGTTAGATCAAATAAATTTTCAATAAGTGCTCAATGATCTTGGCAAGTTCAAGTCTTAACAGAAAATTGTGCAGTGGCAATATTTCAACAAAGCTCCGATTCCATGTTGATTTTTCTGATTGTCAGATCTTGATAGTTATTTCCTTATGATTTCAAAAACAGATTCACTTTCATACCACACTTATCATATAATAACTATACATTGAAAATCTCAACTATAACAATGCATAAAAAATTACAAGATCTAGAGATATTAACCATGCATACTAGACATAAGAACACAAGAGTTTATCCTGGGAAACCCAACCTTGAGAGAAAACCCAACAACCTTTCTTATAGAAGAATTCAATCCAAGATATTACTAGTACATCACCATCACCATATCAAAATACCATACAAAGAAGATCATCCTCAATCCTAGCGTCTCGAAGAGCTAACATCTCACTAGAATAGCCACGATACAATCAAGAGAGAGCTTCTCCAAGTCTAACGCCTCTCCAAGTGTGGCGCACTTACCAAGATAACCAAATAATCCAAGATATAGAGAAATTACCACAACTACAATTGACAACTGCCTAGTGTGCACTACAGAAGGAAAGTTGTATCTTTCTGTCCAAAAGAAATGATCCAACCTGTATTTATATTTGTCAGGCGCCTATCTTTTTCCCATGGGGCCGACTTCTCATTCTGGGTCTTCAATTTCACTTTATTATTTTGTGTCTTTTACTGGTGGGGCCGAATTCTCTTCACGGGTCTTAAATTTATTCTCGGGTCTTCTTTAATGTTCAAATGGGTCTTCTTGTACTTCCTTGTGGAGAATGATTGCCCAAAGTTGCAAAACTTCACCACTAAACCCACAGAACATAATCAATCTGGGGCCACGAAGTGGAATTTCACCAACAATACTCATGAAAATTCATTTCCGGATGTATTATTCCCATTTTGTGGATAACTAAGGAGATTATGTCTTGAGGCCCTCAGGTTGTAGATATGGAGCCTAATGTACATAGTTTAAAATATTTATTAGAATAAATATTTTGAGTTTTGTATTAGCTCATTTTCTTAGTTTTTTTTCATTAGTATAGATTTTGATTTTAATTTGGATTAATTTTTATTTTTTTTATTTTATGTTAAAATACATCTTAGCATTTTAAGTTTGGTTAGAGTTATGTTTTTTTGGTTATTTTTCAATTAATGATGGCCTTGCGGCTCCTAAACCCACATAACATAATCAATCTGGGGTTGCGAAGTGGAATTTCACCAACAATACTCACACAAATTCGTTGGTTAAATTCACAGGTTACAGAACTCACATTCATCATCAATCTCCTTGCAACAAATGGTTGGATTGATTCCGCGTGGTCGAATTAATATTTCAGAGTTCATGATTTTTAGAAAACTCTGATGAGTCAATTCGATTTCCTTTTAATCGTGAGCATTGATCGAATTTCGATAGACGGTTAGATCTGTGCATTGGAATTCATGTGAGGGATTGGTATACGAGTAATCATGGTCATTGGTTTTATTTCCGATGAATGGCATAGATCTCTTTCCAGAGTAATTCAAGATTCAATCCTTGTTGTTGATTGTCACTGGATGAACAATCCAGATTTCACTGCAAAATATTGTAATCAAAGTTAAATTAGAAGTGCCACTCTAAAACTGTCTCTCCGATGGATGGTGTAGATTGCTTTTCGGAGTTCATTTAAATTTCAATCTGCACTGTTGATTATTTCTGATCCAGGTGGATATTGGTGGCCACCCACCTATTCCAACTGGCTCCTCTTGTTCGTTTTTGTTCAACCCATTATTCTGTGCTTCTTTGTAATTGTGGGTTCTACACTTATGGGGATGTTTGAAGCCCTACACATCCTCCAGGTGGATACTGGTGGCCTTTCGCCTAATCCAACTGGATTATTTTCTATGTTTTCGTGACAGTGCATCTTGTACTTCCAGGGCTGTTTTGGGGACCTAAACATTGTTTTTTTGGCTCACCATAGTCAAATTGTTGATGGATTATTAGTTTGATGGTGAATGTGTATTTCTCTAAAAGACCTTTCCAACGGGCTATCACGCGCCTAAAACGGAGGTCGTATGCAAACGTTACGACCTCGGGAAGTTGAGGTACCAACTTACCCATAGGGGCCCACATGAATTTTGGTGTTACAACTTCTAGGGTTAGGTTTTTGGATGTCTAGGGTTTTGGAATTCATGAGTAATATCAAAAAGGCCTTTGGAACCTCATTGTGATCACTTTGCTCAGACGAATGCATGTAGAAGCCACATCTCTTCTCAGAGATAACTACCACCATTCGAGCAAGTGTTTCAGTTCTATAGTTTTACAGTTTCATCCCATTTCATTTATTTAATAGAAGATATTGTTCACTGAATATCTGTGTTATTCTTCATATCTATGTGTTTATTGTATTCAGTCTGTAATCAGTTCGTTCCGCTCCTAAATCCGTATCAGAGGGAATCAGAGGGGTCTTCTCTTCATTTATTTTTCTTCGTGCATGTCCCTGATAAGATCTGGGTATAAGAAGTTGGGACGTGAACCAATCGAGTCGTTGCAAGATCGAACGCGTCGAGCCCGACAACAACCCATGGGGGATGAAAACAAAGATGATGGAGAATGATATCCTATTAAAATGTTGCTCAAGGAAGCCCTCACACGATAAAGGAACAAAATGATGGACAACTTTGCACAGATCCTTCGACGGTTTCCCACATGAGAAGCATCTTCATCAAGCAGCCATGCAACCCCCTTCAAGGTAAATGTAAATTTTTATATTCCATTATTTGAAGGACTGATAGATGCAAATGCTGTAGATAAATGGTTGAATCTTCTCGAAGGGTATTTTTCGGTCCACAATTTTCCCGATAGGGAAAATATTACTTTTTCACTCCTCAAGGTCGTCCCCAATGTTAAGGACTAGTGGGATACTTACTCTAAGCAAAGGGTCGTAGAGGAATTTGCAATATTTGTGGTGATCACTACATGGGATTCCTTCCAGGATGCCATTAAAGAACAATACTACCCTGCGAAAAGCTACGAGGACTAGTATACCAGATGGACCACCCTGCGTCAAGAAAGGGACCAGATAGTACCATATTTCACCAATATTTTCCATACCATGCACACTAAATTGGGTATCAAAGACTCTGAGTGTCATTTGGTGCTCAAATACCATGGTTGTTTGCAAAGATACATTCAAACATAAATGGATTTTCTGGACATCGCCTCATTAGGCACGACTCATAGATACGATGTCAAGATCGAGTAGAAATTTAAGCAGAAGAGGTGAGAATTTAGATCTGCAAACTCCTCACAGCTGAAGGAGGGAAAATGCGGCCCCAACCCACACAACAAGGGACCGAGCTGAGATGGCCGCTCTTAGGAAAACCAGTCCAAGCCGCAACACAAGAAGAGAAATGAGAAGATGAAGAAGGACACGGGAAAATGGTGTGAGTACCATAAAATCCCTTGGCACAACACTGAAGAATGTCGCTACAAGCAGTCACTCATGGCCGAGCTGAAGGTTTTCGAGTTGGAAGCCGATTCTGATTCCGAATCAAATCCCGAAGCAGGGAAGCAGATTATCGATGCTGAACCCAGTGACACTGTTGCTACCACCAAAATACAGCCAAGCGAACCAGAAGAACCAGAGGAAGGGGAATGCCTCTTTCACTCACATATGTGGGTAAATGGGGCTCCGCTTCATTTCATTGTCGATAACGACAGTTAGAAGAACCTAATTTCAGTAGAGGTTGTCAAGCGACTGGACCTACCAACGACAATGCACTCGCAACCCTACACCATTGGCTGGCTTCACCAAGGAAGATATCTCTGTGTCAGCCAATAGTGCCAACTACCCTACGGCATCAAGCCTTTCAAAGATGAGGTATTGTGTGATATTTCTCCCCTTGAAGTTTGTGATGTTCTTTTAGGACAACCATATTTGTGGAAGTGTCATTCTATGTATGAGTCTAGACCTCAGAGTGTTATTATTACTTTGGGTAGACAATTGTACAGGATACCAGAGGTAGCGTCTCCTACCGTTATTTCTTTAATCTCTGTTAAGCAATGCAGTAAGGTCATTTCACAGACTGATAAGTTTGTCTTCTTTGTGATTCGTGCTCATAGTAAGCAAAAGGTCGTCGCCACATCCATGGCCTCTACATAGAGCCTCTCTTTGCAGCAGAAGCAAGTGGACGGGGTCGTGGAAGAATACAAAGACATCTTATCCCCACCCACCGGGGTACCGACGCACTGCCAAGCCAAGCATTCGATTGATCTGACCCCCGGTGCACCTCTACCTAATGGACCAGTCTATCATCGCTCACTGATAGAAAATGACAAAATCAGGCGTAATATCCAAGAGCTTCTTCAAAAGGGGTACATAAGACCCAACTCTTCCCCTTGTGGAAGCCCGATTGTTCTGGTGCAGAAGAAGGATGGGACTTGGCATCTCTACATTGATTACAGAGCCTTAAACAAAATCATAGTCATGAACCGATACCCAATTCCTAGGATTGATGAACTTCTTAACCAATTGAAGGGGGAAAAATTCTTCAGCAAGATTGACCTAAAGTTTGGCTACCACCAGGTTCCCATCGAACAAAATGATGTATGGAAGACAACCTTCAAATATAAAGAAGGTCTCTTCGAATGGCTGGTCATGCCCTTTGGCTTAAAAAATGCACCAACCACTTTCATGAGGTTGATGGATGATGTATTGTGACCCTTCACCAATTCCTTTGTGGTGGTATATTTGGATGATGTCCCAATCTTCAACAGAACTGGGGAGGAGCACATGCGACATATTCAACAGGTTTTGAGCACACTGCGACAACACAATCTATATGCCAACTTGGAAAAATGCTCTTTTGGAATGAACAGGGTCCAATAATTGGGATACATTTTTTATGAGCATGGGGTACATGTTGATCTAGCTAATATCGTAGTCATTCGTGACTGGCCAGCTCCAACCACACTAACTAAGCTTTAGAGCTTCTTGGGACCGGCCAACTTCTATCGATGGTTCGTGTTGGGATTCTCCCATATTGCATGGGCCCTCACCTAGGTGACCACAAGCGGTGGCAGGGAAAATTTCATGTGGGGGAAGGAACAACAATGAGCATTCAATGATCTGAAGCATCACTTGTGCTCAACTCCAGTACTCTCCTTGCCCGATCTGCAACAACCGTTCAAGATTGAGACTGATGCATCTGACTATGTTGTAGGCACAATTCTCACTCAACACGACCATCTGATGGCATACCATAGTGAGACAATCTCAAATATTGTCCATAAATACCCCACCTATGACAAGGGCATGTATTCCATTGTACAAGCTTGTCGTCAATGGAAACATTACATTCTGGGAAAGGAGACGATCATCCACACTGATCACAAGCCTCTGCAGTTCATACGGACACAGAGGAAATTGCAGAATGACCACCATTAGAAGTGGTCCACCTACCTACAACAATTCGATCTCAACATCAAGTATAATAAAGGTATCTCAAATCATGTCGCTGACTACCTCAGTCGACCTCCTATCGCTGCACTCACCACTGTGCTCCATTCCTATGGACATGCGACATCTGAGTGGCTCCAACTTTATCAACAAGATTTGTACTTTTCCACCACCTATCAGCTCTTGGGTACAGGCACAAGTGTCAATGATTTTCACATTCAGGACTGACTATTATGCCATCTAGGCCATCTCTGTGTTCCTACAAGCGAGCGTGCAAAGCTGATCTGGGAAGCCCACTACATTTTGATGGAAGGACATTTTGGTTTGGAGAAAACTGTGGCCGTTCTTCAGAAACATTTTTATTGGCCAAAACTTCGATAGGACGTCGGAAAATATATCAGATCTTGCACTACTTGTGCCATTTCCAAGCCATCCATCAAGAAGCAAGGCTTATACACCCCTCTTACTACTCCCGAGAAGCCTTGGGAATCCATCTCAATGGATTACATGTCTGACCTTTTGTCCACCAAGCAAGGAAATGACTGCGTATTTGTGGTCGTCGATCGGTTTCCGAAGATGGCCATCCTCACAGCCTGCAAGACGAATATCACAACGACATATACTGCCAAGCTCTTCTTCGAATGAGTGTGGTTCCATTTTTGGATACCACATATTATCATCTCCGACCGGGAAAACAGGGTACTCAACACTTTTGGTCGAGTCTCTCGTCACTGTTGGACACCAAGCTCACTAAATCCACTTCTTTCCACCCCCAAACAGACAACGAAACAAAGGTTGTCAATCGGATGATTGTGCACATCCTGTGCACGTACAACTCTAAGCATCTATGTACATGGGATGAGAGTCTCCCCTATGTTCAACATAGTTACAACATGGCTCTCCATAGCTCCATCGACCATAGCCCATTTTAGGTGGGGCTAGGGTTCCAACCCTTGGGTCCCATTGATGTTGCACTCCCTCTTGCCACCACACAAACATACTCTTCCCATGTTCAGTCTGAGACCGAAAAAGCCACCAGATTCATTGAGCGGATTCAACACATCCGCCAACATGTCTAGGAGATTTTGCAGAAATCAAATGATAAGTAGAAGCAACGCCATGATCAACATAACGTACCGCACCAGTTTCAGGTTGGTGACAAAGTCTGGTTACATTTGTAGAAGGAGCATCTCACGGGGCCCCATCAAAAGATTCACCCACTTTGCTATGGGCCTTACACTATCACCAAGGTTGTGGGTAGCATTTCTTTTGAGCTCAACACTCAATCCTTCCTTGGCCTGCACCCATGGTTCAATGTGAACCTCCTTCGACCATATTTTCCATCATTATTGGACACCTCAGAGATCGCAGAACAACTGGCACCAACAGATCTCAACCCTGACTGTATGGAACAAGCATCCAATGATCAGATAGTGGACACACAGGTCAAGGGCACTCGCTAGCAGAGGATCCATCTTTATCGGGTTGTCAAGGTAGGGAAACTCTTACACCAAGGCAAGTGGCTCACTCGAGGCCAAATCCAATAGAAGTTTCCTCACCTGATGGGGGAACTCAACGCAATGGAGACCATTTATTCCTAAGGGGGGAGGATTGATCCAGGTGGATATTGGTGGCCACCCACCTATTCCAACTGGCTACTCTTGTCCATTTTTGTTCAACATGTTATTCTGTACTTCTTTGTAATTGTGGGTTCTACACTTCTGGGGTTGTCTAAATCCCTACACATCCTTTAGGTGGATACTGGTGGCCTCTCGCCTAATCCAGCTGGCTTATTTTGTATGTTTTCATGTCAACACATCTTGTTGTATTTCCAGGGCCGTTTTGGGGCCCTAAACATTGTTTTTTTGGCTCGCTACAATCAAATTGTAGACAGAGTCAAAGTTTGACAGTGAAATGTGTATTTCTCTGAAATACCTTTCCAATGGGCTATCACGCGCCTGAAACAGAGGTCGTATGAAAAAGTTACGACCCCGAGAAGTTAAGGTACCAACTTACCCATAGGGGCCCACATGAATTTTGGAATTTTACCTTCTAGGGTTAGGTTTTTGGTTGTCTAGGGTTTTGGCATTCATGAGTAATATCAAAAAGGCCTCTGGAGCCTCATTGTAATCACTCTCCTCAAAAGGATGCGTGTAGAAGCCACATCTCTTCTCAGAGATAGCTACCACCATTCAAGCAAGTGTTTCAGTTCTGCAATTTTACAATTTCATCCTATTTCATTTATTTAATAGAAGATATTGTTCACTAGATATCTGTGTTATTCTTCATATCTCTATGCTTATTGTATTTAGTCTGTAATTAGTTTGTTCCGCTCCTAAATCCAGATCAATTTCCCCAATGAACGATTAGATTTTACTGTTGAAGTAGAGGCATTAGAGAAAAAGTTTCATGGGGACTTTGAATTAAAGACTCTGAAACACACATAATTTTGTAGTTATATATTAGCTAGTTTCGTAGTTATTGTTTTAATAATAATGTTATAATTTTGATCATTGTAATGATATTTATATATGTTTTTTTTATTAAGTTTTAACTGTATATACTATTAAAACTATATATGTTTTTTTTATTAAGTTTTACCTGTATATACTATTAAAACTTTATGTTTATAATATTCAAAACTAATAAAATGTGGTGTTTGTCCGCATGAATATTGGATGGGTATGGAGCGTTGAGCAAAAGGGGTAATGAAATCAACAAATAGTGCAATCCCAAGATGTGCAATTTTTAACATAACTTTACCCCTCTGCTATGATGTAGCGTGGTTTTGAGCTATGCTACGTGTCAAATTATGAGCTCACAACAACCTTTGGGAAGGAGTACCCAAAACCACTTTCATATTGTGCGCTAAACTAAAGGGAAAAACCTCTCTCACTCTCTTAAAAACCGTTGGTTTTTGTAAATAATTTTTATTTTTGTTTTCGTTTATTTGTAAAGGAATGTGAATAAATAAAGTTTATATGTTTAAAAAAAATAAAAAAAATAATTGTATATATTTTATAAATAGGGTTTGAGATTGTAACACCACTAGAATGATTATTTCTACAAGAAATATTCACAAATCTATGAAAGTAATTGTAATGCAACAAAAAGATATTAGAATCAGAACATAAAGAAGCTTGCACGAGATTGATGAGTCTATATTTATCAAAAGGAAATTTACGATCAAAGAAAAATTACTCCTCTTGTAGAAAAGGACCATGATAATAGTTTTTGTATTTTACTTTAGTTTCAATTTTATATTAGATTTAGTCCTCACTATTAGATAATATTTCAAGTCGATTTTGTTTAAGTTTTATTTAAAGATAATTGAATTTAGTTTGATATAGATTTTTATGATATTTTGATTTAGTTATTAGATTTGGATTTTGTTTGATTTTATGAGATTATATTTGTTTTAAAGATTTTATTTTTTGGACTGTAGATTGGAAATGAAGATTTGAAGCCTAAAGATTTGGATTGAGGAGATTTGAATCCAAAGATTAAGGAGAAGACAAACTAACTAAAAAATCTTATAAAATGAGTATGACTTGAAGAATTAAGGGGGGGGGGGGATTTTTGGGAAAAAACTAGAGGCACGCTATCATGCAACTAGACTTTGCAAGCTAGGAATTTTGTGGCAACTATAGGCTTCGTTTTTATATGAATCCTGTAGGGAATTTGTAATTCTCTGAGATATCAAGAGGTAATGTATTGGATTCATTGATCATTCCAATTAGAGCATTGTTCTTCTTTATTTTTCTATATTAAGCTTCTCTAAATTCCATAACTATTTCTTTCTTTATATTTTTGCTGTAATATTTCTATATTTGGGTTAGAAGTGTAACAATTTGGTACAACCTCCACTGTTGCAAATTATAAAGGAATATTGTTGTGAGCATTAACTGGACCCGAGTCTTTATTATTATGCTTTGTGAGATAGAGGTGAGGTGTTCACTTTTATCTATACAACATTATCCATAACCCTCATACATTTTGTTACATGCACTTGACTTACTTTGTTGGATTTATTATTTAAGATGTCCGACAAATCGTTTATTCTTCATTTCAGATTTGTAGAGATTTTTTTTTCCCTCTATATTATTTGAGATTTAATTGTCTTCTTCTTTTCTTTCGTCTTACATATTCAACTTTTTATGCTCTAATGAATGAGACTCCATTCCCAATGGATTATGCCTTTGGTCTAATAGGATTGCAATTCTTTATTCCCGATCACCTGACATTTAATCATAAATCTTTCCTACCTTATCTATCCCTCTATTTATTTTTTAAATCTAACATTTGAGTCTAACAAAGTAAGATGATGTCTAGTGACAACAAATAATCAATATCTTTTTTTTTCTGTGAGAGAGCCCTCTTTGACTGGAAGGGTCATCTTGCAGTCAAAAGTAGGTTTTGAGATGCCTTGACAATGTTCCTAAATAAACAAGAACAATATCAGGAACAATACTCTACAAGGATCTTACTACCACACTTTTTAGTGATTCCCTTCTACAAGGATCTTACTACCACACTCGGTAGTGATGCCCTTCTACAAAGATATTACTACCACACTTGCTCTTGGTGTGAATAGTCACACTCGACGGTGGTGTCGTAGGGGCCCAAAAAGAATAAACAATAGCTAGGAAAAATCTAAGCATAAGTAACCCCTGGTGGTCAGGTACATTCCCAACCTTTTTGACCACTCAATACCAAGTTGCAATAACAAATAATCTAGTCAACCAAGTATAGAATTCCAATCACAATTTATAACACCATGATGGTGAAATATTAAAACATGTCCTCATGAGCGAGCTAGCCCCATAAATGGACATGCAACTTCTTTTGTAATCATTCCCAATGCAACATCTTCCCAATATTTGGCTCTTGGCCTCCCCCCTTTTCATTCAAGGGTGAGATATGGTTTGAGGGTGAATTTACAAGTGTCGAGAATAAGGTAAAAGTAAGTTACAACTCTTTCCCTTTTGAATTTTTACTTATTTTAACTTTGGAGGTCATTTTCACAAGTGTTCCCCTTCCCCATGGCTTCCTAAGCTCTAGGATATGATGGTAATCCTCTTTGAGACTTAAGTCCTTCCCTTGAGATCATTTCTCCATTTGTCCATCAATGTCTCAACCTGAAACATATTAGTCCTTCCAAGATACCAATGTATATGCAACATTATCATCATAATTGAATAACACCATAATCATGAAGTACATCAATAGGCATGATATCCAACAAGTGTATATAATATTAACCACATCATCACAAGGACTAATCATGCTAAATCATCACCAATTTTTCATAACTATTATTAAGAACATTTAATGCTAAATAAATCATCAACAAGGAAACATTAGTGTTCATCACAAATTAGGAAATCCAATAGATGTCTTGTTCTATCATACTCAATCATCAGTAAAAGCAAACAACAAGAGGATGGTGAATCCAAAACCCCATCTCGTAATATTCCAAACTAAAATCATTAAACCAACATTGGGGTGTTATAACCCTCCCCCACTAATAAGGGCTACGACTCAAAAGCATATCATCATCAAACAAATGAGGGTAAATCTTTTTAATTTATGATTCCAATTCCTACGTGTCATCATCTTCTAAGTAGTGCTACCAATGGACCTTGACCCAAAAGAGTATGCAAATACTAATGTTTTCTTTCAATGATTGCCAAAATTTTAGTGAGAAATTCTTCAGTTTCCTTCATATGTATAGCATCAAAATTCAACACTTGACTCAGGTCAGGAACAATTTTCTTCAGCAAAGATACATGAAAAACATCATGAATTTTCACATATGGTGGTAAGGCTAGTTTGTAAGCAACAATACCCATTGGTGTCAAGATCTCAAAAGGTCCACAATATCTATTTGCTAGCTTCTTCCATTTCCCCAGGCACATAGAACTCCTTTTTGGCTTAACTCTAAGACACACCTTTTCTTCAACCTTAGAACTTTGTTCTAATCTTCTTTTATCTGCATAGTTCTTTTGTTAGTCCTGAGTGGTATTTAGACTTTGTTGAACTTGCTTCACTGTTTTTTCCATTTCTTCCATAGTTTTTTTCTCTTGAGTCAATTGTACTTCTAGATTATCGTAACTAACTAGAGAGTTGCACTTCTATCCACATAAGATTTGAAATAAACTTGTATTAATAAAGCGATGATATCCATTATTATTATCAAATTCTACTAAAGGTAGGTAGTCTTCCCAACTTCTCGGTTGATTCATCACCTACATCCTAAGCATGCTTTCTAAGTTTCAACTAACTCTTTTTGTTTGGTCATTTGTTTCCTAAGATGAAATATATAGATATTTCTTCCCTTTTCTAAGATGTTATATTCATGGGATTCATTTCTGTAGCTAGCCGTTGAATTCCCACTTTTATCTACTGACATTCTAAACATGAGACTACATATGTGATAGTATTCAATTTCAAATTGGTCTAGTAGTATAATTGCTTATGTTGGTGTCGTTTCATGCTTGCATGCATCCTTCTCAACGCTAGGGAGTTTAGACCCAGGGTTCGTCTAGAGTTGACCAACAAAACCCCCAAAGAATCAACATATCAATCTTCAACCAAGGTCGAAGAAGGTCTCACCCGAGACACAATGAGGATCACATAGACCATCTGGTCTTGTGATAGGGATGAAGGGATAAATACACGGGGATCCATTCGGGATAACATCCATGCACTCCATTAAAATCAAATTACTATTGATCAATAAGTAAGGCAATACACACACATATTCAAATAACACGAGTGACACACGATAGATCAAAACTGCTGCAAATTTATTATTCCTTCCATTCCATAGAACACACACATACATTAAGAAAACTACATTAAACAACAACAGAGTCTCACGTCCTCTTTAGATAATTCCACAGAGTTACAACATATTGCGCTATGCACATCGTTTTAGACCTCAAACATACAACAGACTCAAACTTATATCTAGAAGCATTACAACATTACAAAGGCTTGGAATGAGCTCGACATACAAAAACAACTTAATGAATCCTCTAAGTGAGTGTCTAACTCTTTAACTCTATTTCTGATGTCATTGCTTCCTTTTATAGCTTTCTTTGATTGGGAGCTCTATCTCTTTCTGCTATGCTCCACTCGCTCCACTGACAAACTTCCTTGCACACTTTGGGCACCTGCTTGCATCCCATGTAGCCTTATGGAATTAGGGAAATCTTAACTGCCTCACCACGTTCCCTTGTGCTGTTGGTAGTAATCATTCAAGAAGATTTACCGATGATTCATTTCTTTATTCGAGCACATGTCTTCTTGATTTTTAGTGCAACTGAAAAAACTTGAGGCAACCCGCACTCGGTAGAATTCAAGCTTGGCACACAATATCAAAATTCAGTCCGACGCACACTTTTTTTCATTCTTCACATATTATATTAGGTGCATGCAAAATTGGAATGGGCATGTACAAAACTTGGAATGAGTGCACACAAAACTTGGAATAAGAGTGCACAACTTTGTTTCTACGTGCACATGATTAACCCAAAAATTTGGGTGCCAACAGGCCCCCACCACTATTACTTGTCTCATCCTTGAGCCAACATCTTCATGGAATTACCATTGCAATGAACATGACATTGCTTATGAGTTCCTGCACGAACTCCTTAAATATGTACTCGGGCTCATTAATGTAGCATTGAAGATCTCACGTGAGTTGAATAATGACCTCGAATTCAACTGTTGTGACATGAGAAGTTGTCAGGTTTGTTGTATTGATTTTCTCAATGACAGGGTCGAAAACAACTTGCACATCGAAGAGCTGCGTAAACTAGATCAAGGTCTTATCAGTTGTAGAAGTGATCATCTTTGACATACTTTGCTGCTCAACCCGAGTTGCAATGATCTCCTTCATTTTTGCTACAATTTCTAACATTGCAGCGACGTGCTCCCTAGAAGGCAAATAAGCTAGATTTCTCTTTTGTTGGGCGACCTCTACCTGAGTTGCTCAAACTCTATCATGGACAATAGTTAGTTCTAGAGGAGCTTGCAAGTGGTCCCACAAATTAAATCTTTGATTGACCAATGCTGGAAACTACTAGGCACAGTTTCAACTATCCTGTATGGCTACTTCAACACAGACAATATGCCTCTATAGTTTTGTCTCCTCCGACGTTACTTGTTGAATCCATGCACGAAGTTCGAGATTTTGAGACTGCAAGACATGAACACGCTCGGTGACTGCTTGCAGTTTCTGCAGGGGTGGAAGCTCTTGATGAACTTGTTCATGTTCGTAGACTTGGGAATAGGCCTCGTTAAGATAAATGACCATCTCAGTGTCACTATCGAGGACAATCACATATTGGTTATGAGTTTATGTATGCATAGCCACTTTAGCAATGTGTAAGCCCTACAAAATTTCTTGTGCTGCTTCAATTTCCTTATGTGTGCGAGATTCTTGTTGTAATTGGGATCTTGTGGTGGTATGATTGGAGAATTCTTGGTCAAATTGAAGGCGCAGTTGGGCCTGATCGCAAACGATAGCTTGATGGAGTTCCCCCAACTCATGAATCATAACAGAGATAAATCTCTGGATTTCAGAAATAAGGACTTGTGACAGGTCAAGTTTTGTTTTGGTCGAGGTCAAGGGGATGACAACGAGGGGGTTGACACTTAGCACTATGCGTTGACTTGATCTAGGAGCACCAATGTCTTAGGTTACTAGGGGTGGATATTCCGGTAGGGAGGGAAGATTCAGTTGGTCTAGAGTATCCACCTTTCACATCATGTTCTTTTGAAAGGCCTACTGTCTACTCAACTGCATGAAAATTTCCATCTTCAACTTTCCTTCTTGTCGGCTCTGAGTGGGGGAACCCACCTCTGTTTTATTTTGGGATGTTATATGTCGACATTTGTTGGGACTAGATCAGAGTTTGGATTGGGCCGAGGACAAGGTAACCTCTTCTTCAATAAGGGTCGACCGAGGTGGAGATGAGCGATCTCTTTCTAATCCAGAGTCAATGTCAATATGAGTTGCGACCTAAGTTTTGGTCACTCACTCTTGATTTTCATCTATTGTGACATTGGAGTCAGATCCATTGGTGCTCTGGTTGTGTTTAGTTGAATTGGGAGACTCTTGATCTCTGTATGGCTTGTGTTGTCACAATTCGGGGTAGTAGTCATGATCCTATTTTGTTCATGAAAATTCTTTGTCCTTAGCTCAAATTCATATTGCACCTCCGAGAAGGGAGGATGATATTTGACTGGCCAATTAGAAACTACCTCTACAATATCTCTCTCTGTAATACATAAAGGGAGCACTACTTTCGTATTTCTTGTAGCTGTGTGGGGAAATATTAACACATTATGGAAATTACATTTAAATTAAAGATGATGCTCATACATGTTGAAGATGTGGGCTAGGATGCATACCCTCTTAGTAGAAGCATTGATCAACTGTGTGTACCATTGACAAAATGCTTTAGATATTGTAGCATGGATATTTTCATTCTTGGAATTTTGGAGAGGTAACAAATGAGGAGAAAGAAATGAGGGGGAATTTTCCATGTTCTTTTCAAAGCCAGGGGGTGGTCACCATAGTACCATACTCAATAATAGGAGGACCCAACTATAATGAAATTATTTCCCCTCATTCCAAGCGTTCAAACTTTCAGTGAGGAATTTCTTGAATAAGTAGGGGGGCCAAGGCATTTGAATCATATTAACATAGTTCTCTACCGTGAGAATGACCTTGATAATGCATTTGTCCTTCCAACATTTGTGAATAAGTTTGCATGCAAGTAGTTGTTGAGATCCAAATCTACCCAAGTAAATTAGAGTGCATTTATTATCAATCCGGTGTTTGTAAGACTTAGAGGCATGTCCAAAGTATATGGATTTTAGAGATAGTTTTTATCTTTTATGGAGATAACCCAAAAACCTATCTAA
>ML853753.1:46838-76246 GCA_009831015.1 Picea engelmannii
AGAAAATTCAATTATGAAGTTAAAGGATGACAAATATACCTTGGATAGGCTGTTTTATGGGAAATGTGGAATAAAATGAAGGAAAAATGGGCAAATAAAGAGGCAAAAGTATGGTTTATGGAAGCACAAAAATGGACTCAACAGTAGTTGTGTTGCAAAAATTACAACCAAATTGTTAATTCCGAGGATTATAATCCCGCGTTTCCCCCTGTGTGTGCCATATTTGGAATAAAATTCCTCCTATGGTGCCTCCTTTTCACTGAGACTATCTGTTGGGTCTTCGCCGGAAGTGGGAAGGCCTAAAATATTGTGTATAATGGAATGGTAAATAAGATAGGAATGTTCCAACCAAAGGTAACCCCCATGCACTTTGGTGAGGAGGAAACAAACACACGATTGAACGGCTTGGGACTAATCGAAATGCATACATTTAAAGAGGGAGAGAATTCCATATTTATTGATGGGTCGTGCCCACTATTGCATCACCACTCTGTCGGTTTCTTATTCTCGTTGGATGAACTATGTGTATTTGTCGACTTGAATTTTGGGGAATTGATGGGGATCTCAAACATGATAGTCGACACACTTGAGCAGGGACACCTTTACAAATGTATGGCCTTCAAATGGGACACTGTAGGGTAGCACTCGATCGAGAATTGGTTTTTCCTTCATGGCCTTAGCCTTTGGTCATGCATGAGGTTTGCTCGATGAGGCCATATTAGAGATGGTGACAAGGAGGTCGAGATTTCAGAGGACGGAGATGATACTGGGATCTGTGAATGTTGTACTACAAGGGAGGTGAAGGATCACGTTTGGAATGTAGAGAAGAGGTAAGGAATTATAATGTTTCTCTCCTTCTTAAAAGGATGAATCCATAATGACGCCTGGTTTTTCATGCATGTAGAGTTATTGTCCCATCGTTTCCTTGAGTCGGTCGGTACCATGTCCCATTTTTTCCATTAGATTGGTCGTGTTGGACGTTGATCAACCATTGTCGCATTAATGACGATATTTTTTCCAATCCCTATAATTAAATCCAACTTTACTCTGAATCGGGAAAATCGTCCTCCTGTCAGCGACATTAATGAGCATGTATTCCTAAAATGGGAGGAAGTCAACATGGTAGAACTACTTGTCACATCGACCATTATGATCACAAATATGTTTCTTCCAACAAATATTCTAAATTAATGATTTCTTATACAACAAGACACATGCGCAAGTTTTAATCTTTCGAGGCACCATGCATGTTCCTGTGCACCCCAACAATATTTCAATTGTGGCTCATGTGGACGCAACGAACCCTAGTGGGTTGCTGCATTTTCTCATGTGGGCGCAACTAGTTAGCTTCCTCCAAAGATGTACATGACTAGGATCAATTAGTTCTACGAAGATCCATTGATTGAGTAGTTCCTTTGCAGTGATGCTCAAGTCATTTGTTAGCTCAATGGGGTTGGGGAAGAGCAGTGTAGGGAACATCTCTTTGTGAGGTATTGATAAAGTATCTATGTCCCTTTCTGACGCATGTGACCATTTGATATTCTTAGTGGAGAATTGAGAAGCCAATGATATATAGTGCTTCTTTGGTAGTACACATCATACATTCATATATCGACTGCGTACGTTGTGTCGTTGTTTAGATATCTGTAATATTTTGCAAGGGAAAGTGTATCGACGAAGGTATATATCTAGTCTGAACCTTTCCTGCATGGATGCTTCGACAATTGCTCATTCATTATCAATACGCAACCCACCATCATGTAGGAATTCCTACGAGAACCATGCCAAGTGTGCGAGCCTTGTGATGTTCGAGAATATGCCATATCCATGCAATAAATGTGTCCATCAATTTTGAGCCATTGTAACGATAGGATCCAAATTATTCCTCGTGCACTTCTGCATAGATATGCGTTCACCTCCTTGTTGACACTTCATATATCTTTTGTTGCCACCTTTCCATAACATCTTCAGAGTTAGTGTCGTAATACTTGAAACTTCTCCATCTTAATTCTCCATCTATGGTAGGGTTGATGTAATCCTCCCTATGCCTTGTGATGTTATAGATGTTTTCAATAGACAAGCTCCATGCATCCTCATCCACTAGCTCATTATATCTCTCTCCTTCATATGGATCCATAAGTGTGATCATGCGTAAGGTATCAGTCTTGAATGACATCTGTCTCTTCTTCAAATTCAACACGACAATATTGTTAAATGCTCAATCGATGCCAAGCAACGTGGGGTGTGGATCAGATTCATCCATAATATCCATGACCTCAAAGTAAACCTTTGGTTTTACCCATTCTATATTTACTTCCACCTACTTCATTTGACCTATGGGGTATATCTTTTATTGGTTTTCCAATCGCAACTGGATGGGAGACCAGACCAATTGTGGTTTACCCATCACCTCCTATGACTTCTTAGTAGAATATTCATGTCAGAACCTAGATCCAACATGACTCCATCCATTTCATAGCCACCAAGATCCATTTTCATCTTGAATTTGCACCACGTGCACTTTTTATTACTTACTTGGAACATACCTCTTCCTGGTAGGGGCGCCGATATAGTCCTCTCTGTCAACTCCTTCCCCATACAAGTGGCTATCATCTACATCAACTTCTTTGCAACATCAAGATCATTGGGAAATATTAAACAACAACGTTAGAAATTACTTACTTGATCCTATGTGTTTGTTTCATGACCTAAGTCGTGCAATGCTTCTTTGCGCGTTGCACGCTTCAACTCTTCAAGCTGATGCTCCTTAATTATTTTTTGATTGACACATCACATCTCTTCCTGCCTGCGCACTTCTTCCATCGACCTCCACGTCACACGCTACAAATACTCACACATTCGAGCTTCTTCCAACGACCTTTGTGTTGCGCGTTGCATCTCTTCCCAGGGATGAGCCTCTTCTAGAGACCTCTGTGTCATCCGCTATACTTCTTCCTGGATTCATGCTTCCTCTAGGGACCTTTGTGCCGCACGTTTCAATTCTTCATGGATTTGATCCTCTTCAAGTGATCTCTGTGTTGCGCGCCAAAACTCTTTGTGTGCTTTTTCTTCTTCAATAGATCTTTGCGCATTGCACATGAACTACTTTTGTTGGGAAACATCGAACTTAGGAGGGGGTTGTGCTGCCTTTTTTTTTTATCTTTCCCTTTGATTGTTGACCCGATATCTTAGCCTTCTCGAAGTCCTTTCCTATTTTTTCTCCTCCTCGGGCTACCACTCAAACATCGAATTCTTCATCTTTCTTCTTATTTTTGTGTCGCTCCGCATGCACCATATTGTAATGAATATTCTTTTCTCTCCACTTCTTCACTAATTTAAGATAGTCCGTGACATGTTCAGGACCGTAGAAGTATGAAAAAAGAACACACGATTTGGTACAAAATTTTGATACATAACCAATTTCTCCACAATTGAAATAAGTGGGGGGCCTGCCTCCCCCTCCACCATATCCTTAGCTATGATCGCACCCATATCCACCTATGGGACCTCCTTGGTATCTACCTCTTTCAACAACGCCACGATCACCACCCTTTTATTCTTCCTGTGCTCAAAATGCATCATGGGTATTGTCTTACATTAGCTGGAGTGACTGGCAATTATTGACATCATGTCCCACGAATTTACAAAACTCACGTAATGGAGTATGATGTGTCTTTTGATAATTCTGCAAAGTTGGGAAGCGGGGTGGTACATGGCCCTAGTGTTGACATATCTCACAAAATTATGTCCATCCAGTTGGGAATGGACTCGACACGCCCATCACCATATAATTTGAAAGTACATGGCACTCATCCTTGCAATGCCCCTCAACGCAACATGTGGTGCACCGAACGTGCTCGTGCATGAATTTCATCTTTTCCATATCTTGCAACTGCATCGTCAGGTTGGCCAGTTGTGAATTCACCTGTGCCAATATCGTAGATGTCTCTGCCTCTCCTAGCGTAACTTCTAGGCACATTGCATTTTCTACTGCCTCTGCTTGAGTCATCACCTTCTGTTTGGTGAGAGGGACCCAAATATGGGGAAGCAACCCCACATTAAACCACTCTCTGTGCTCCATGTCTTGGATTTGGAACATCATCCTATCCAATAAAATCTTAAACTGTTGGTCATAATCCCACATAGTTTCTCCTTATTGTTGCTTAATCTCCTTAATCTCAACAATACACTGATATTTAGACTTGGGAATTTGAAATTTCTTTAGTAAATCTCTCTTAATCTTTGTCATAGACCTCATCTATCCCACTGACATAATGGCCTTGTAATTCATGTACCATGTCAAGGCTCTATCCTTGAACGTGGTTTCCAACTATGTGATCTTTGTTGCTTCATCTATGATCCTCTTCACAGACCATATTTCTTCACACATGAACCAATGTTGTCTCACATCATCTTTACCCATTTCATGGAACACGGGTGCACGGGTAACCTCAAGTTACTATTTTGATTCACCATCATCACTCTCAAACCAAATCCTTTGATCTGACTGTTGGTTGTCAAACTACTTGCTATCGATACTC
The DNA here is from genome assembly GCA_009831015.1 of Picea engelmannii. NCBI lineage: Eukaryota > Viridiplantae > Streptophyta > Pinopsida > Pinales > Pinaceae > Picea > Picea engelmannii. The sequence continues at coordinate 51,380 of ML853753.1, forward strand.
CTCTTGGTGACGTGGCACTGGCTTCACCTTATTCTTCACTTGTCTCTTCTCTTTTATCTTCTTCTACTCTTTCTCCTGCTCCAATCGCTTCACTATCTACTATTATTTCTTCTTGATTAAAAATGTGCAAGGGGGGTAGTTCAAAGAGGGGGGTAAGTCCATCTCCTTCTAACATTTCTTGTGAGGAGACCTAGAGGGTTTCCTATCTACAATCGCACAAGACCATCTACAATCGTCGATTCTTTTCCCCCGCCACTAGGGGATCATCCTTCTTCCTTCCTTTCTCCTATGCCTCTACTCCATGCCTCATATTCTTACAAGGTTATGACACTCCACAATAGCTAAGGGGTTCAAACTTCATCACTTGGGTCCCTAAAACCACTACTACTACTACTAGTATCCCCATTAGACACCCCACTCTTGACACCATGCCTCTTCGTGGGCCTATCTGTGCCTGTGCTCCACTTTGGCACAACACATTCTTCCACACTTCCTCCTGGTGCAGTGTCTTTTCTCTTCATCCCAGTCATGGCCCCTCGTCATGAACCCCATGCTCTCTTTTTTCCACCTCTTTGCTCCGCATTTTTTCTTAGCTCAACTCTTCTTGCATATATTTCAACTCTCTCTCTCCTATTCTCTTCTAGGTACATCCCATTCCTCACCTCATCTCAACAATTTATGTATCCTCCTCACCAGATCCTCTCCCATTTCCCCCCATCTTTGCAACCCCTTAGAAATAGGGTATTTTACTCAAACATTCTATTGGGCTCCATGTGAATCGACCCTTTCTCTACGAATACCATCTTTATCCAGAGTGGAATTTATTCTAGCATTCATTTCCTCATAACTTCTGCGAACTTTCTTTGAACCTTGCTGAAATAATCAATGTATTCCACAATAAATTAAATAATATAACCCTATTTTACTCAAGCAAACCATAATTCAATGGCTCAAGTCCACTTATTTTCCAACACCATCAATCTATCAAGCGTGGCTTGATCCCAAACCACTAGTTCTAAAGGCCACATGGTAGAATTGGTAGTAGTTTTCCATTTTAGCCTTTCATACAACAATAAGGGGAATTCAACAAAAAACGTCTGATGTATATCAATATAAATATGTTTATCTTTTCATGTCTTCACATTCACTCTTAGACCCCGAGTTTCTCGCAGGGAAAACTCATGCTCCTTTCCAGTTAGCCAATCTTGAATTTCCTTTGGAGACGGATACCACCTCATCTCTTGCCTTCATTATTCCCTACAAGACTTTCATGTCCCAACAACATAACCTTTTGTTGGCGTCATTTCATGCTTTCACACATCCTCCTTAACTCTAGGGAGCTTAGACCCAGGGTTCATTTAGAGTTGACCAAAAACCCCCCCAAATCATCAACATATCAATCTTCAACCAAGGCCGTACAACGTCTCACTCGAGATGCAATGAGGACCACAGAGACCATATGTTCTCGTGACATGGATGAAGGGATAAATACACAAGGATCCATTTAGGATAGCATTCATGCAATCCATTAATGTCAACTTACTATTGATCAATAAGTAAAACAATACACACACATATCCAAATAACACAAGTAACACATGATAGATCAGAATTGTTGCAACTTTATTATTCCTTCCATTGCATAGAACACAAGTATACATCAAGAAAACTACATTCAACAACAACAAAGTCTCTTGTCCTCTTTAGATAATTCCCTATGGTTACACAAACTGCACTATGCACATCTTTTTAGACCTCAAACATATGACAGACTCAGATTTATATCCAAAAGCATTGCAACATTACAAAGGATCAGAGTGAGCTCGACATACAACAAACAAATTAATGAATCCTCTAAGTGAGTTTCTAACTCTCTAACTCTATTTCTGATGTCATTGCTTCCTTTTATAGCTTTCTCTACTCAGGAGCTTTGTCTCGTTTTGCTCTTCTCCATTCACTCTACTGACAATCTGCCTTGCACACTTCGGGCACCTGCTTGCAGTCCACGTAGCCTTCTAGAATTGGGGAAATATTAACTTCCTCGCAAACTCATCTTTTGTTAGCTCCATGTTCACTTATTCTTCTGGCAATAGTCATTCGAGAATATTTCCTGATGATTCCTTTCTTGATTCTAGTGTGCATCTTCTTGATTTTTGGCACAACTAAAAAAATTCGAGCTGACACACACTTGGTAGACTTCATGCTTGGCACACAATATCAAATTTTGGTCTGACGTGCAATTTTTTTCATTCTCCGCACATTAGATTAGGAGTGAGGAAAAATGGAATGGGAGTGTACAAAACTTGAAATGAACATGCACAAAACTTGGAATGAGTGCACACAACTTTGCTTGTGTGCACACATGTGATTAACCCAAAACTTTGGGTGCCAAGTTCCAACAACTTGATACTTGATATCTCTTTTGGTACATTGGGTGTCAGGAATAAGGAACATCGTGTGCTTCATGAAATACCCGTCTTCTTAGGTGCTTGTGGTTTGGTACATAAACTCTATTCCTCCAAAAGTAATACCCAATATCCAACTATATGATAATCATCATACTTTTTGACCTCCTTTTCTATTCAGTCCTTCATAATAATGCTTGGCATACTTCTTGATATCATTTATCTTCCTCTTACCACATTTTGATTACTACTCTTAAGTCCAAATAAGATTTTTATATTGCACCTATTTATCATCTTTGACTTAAGGCATCAACCACTAGATTTTCCTTTCCTTTTATATGCAGTAATTCATAGTCATAGTTCCTTAGAAATTCCACCCAACTCCACTGCTTGAAAATCAACTACGGTTGAGTCTATAAGTACTTCAAACTTTTATAATCTATTCATAGTTAAAAAAAATTGTCAATTAATTAGTGTCACATGCCTTCAGAGAATACACTATAGAAAGAAGCTCCAAACCATGAGTCAGGTACTTTTGTTCATGAAAATTCAACTTCCTGGACTCATAACTTACTTCCTTGACTCATATCTTACTACTCTTCCTTCTTACCTCAATTACGATCATTGGTGTTGGTGAACTAGATATGGATTCTATCTTCTTGGGGTCCACATTTAGTCCTTATTTTGATATTATGTGCCCAAGATATTGAACCTCCTTCTTGAGTAATTCACACTTACTCAACTTGGCATGAAATTGACACTCTCAAAACTTCTACAACATAACTGAACGTGATCCTAATGTTCCTCCTCATTCTTAGAATAAACCAAGATGTAATCAATGAATACTAGCATAAAATTGTCAAGATACTTTTCAAATACATCATTCATCAACCTCATGAAAACTATGGGGGCATTTATCAATCCAAAAGGTAAGACCAAGAATTCATAATGTCCATATTGGTTCCGAAGGTAGTCTTTAGTATGCTAGCTTCATCAACTTTGATTTGGTGTTATCTCGATCTTAAATGCAACTTAGAAAATAACTTTTCTCCCTTGAGCTGATCAAATGGGTGATCAATTAGAGTAGATGATACTTGTTCTTGATGGTTACTTTATTCAACATCTTGTAATCATGCACATTCTAAATGTTACATCTTTCTTCTTGATAAACAATATGGGAGATCCTGAAGGTGAGGAATTTGTACATATGAATAATTTATCCAACAATTCTTACAATTGCATCTTAAGCTTTCTTAGCTCATTGGTTCCCAATTAGTAAGGTGCCCTTGAGAAAATAGTTTCTCTAGGCATGAGAGATATCTTATAATTCACTTCTTATATTGGTAGCAACCCCGGTAACTCTTCCACGAACACATCCAAAAACTCTTTGATTATGGGCAATTGTCCTACTTCTATGCTTGTGTGCACTACACTTTTCTTGCATAGATGAGATTTTCCTAACTATCATGGGAGTCTTTTCTCCTATGATGGTTCTAATTACTCCACACATTCAATTTTATTTTCATAACATTCTACCTTATTCTTGTGGATTTCCAACTAATCTTGTCCTAGAATTCCATCATATTCTCCCAAGGCCAAATCATGGAAATATATTCTACTAATCCATCCTCCCAACTCTACCATGCCTCCATTAATTGCTCGGTTGATCCATTTCTTTACCCTATTTCCCATCTATTCCTTCCAAAGGTCCTATAGATTCTCAATGCTTAGCTTACATTTGTCCATCATTGTAGGATATATGAAACTCTGGGTACTCACTATATCAATCAAGAAGGTGAATGGTTGGTCGAAAATGATACCTCTAGCATGGATGAGGGAGGCCTAATACTCCGCCTATTGATTATCCACCATGTTAGCACTGAGAGTCACCTTTACACTGCAGGAGGATAAGCCTAATACCCATCAGAGTTTTTGGTGGATGTTGGTTGTGTGAGTGGAGGTAAAATGGACAAAACTCATTACGAGAATGATTTTAACACATAAATTGGACAAGCAATGCACAGGGAAGTGAGGGCCTCATTAACTTCATTCAGTGATATGAGTTTAAGTGTGAGCAGAAGGAAGACTTAGTGAGAGAGGTTAACAATATTGCTATGGGCATCCGACTTTCAAGCAGTTCGGTGAAGAAAAATGCAGGCTCAAGAGCACTCTTGAACTCAAGTTTCAGACACTAAAATATGTCACAGCAACATAATAACCAAACCTACATTATCATGCAACTACAACAACTCGACTGGATCCTCCATGCCCGAGCCTTTCAATGTAAGAGGGAATAAGACAACAAAGAGGCCGACTAAAACTAGTCACGACATTACTATAATCAAACCTACATTACAATAGAATCACAACCCTCGACTGGATCCTCCATGCCTGAGTGTTTCAACATAGTTCGAACAAAGAGATGAAAGAAGATGACTTCTATTAACGCAAAAGTCTCAAATTTAATACATAACCAAAGAACAATTCAGGAATCAAAATATTACAAGATAGGGAGCTTTGCTCAACTAGTTGACGACCATAATAAAATATTGAACTGACCTGGAGTGTGACCTGTCCATTACATTCAAAGCCTTTTGTCCGTTCTTTCTTATGTCAGACTGAGCGTGCATCCTTCTGTCATACACGAGCTTAGATCAGTATTGGTCTGCAGAAAAATCCATCCACAGGGCACCTCGGGTCGATAGTTTAGTCTTCACAACTAGACCTTCCATGCCTTCTATTTATGGGGTGAGCTGAGGTTTCAACCACCAGTCCTTCCTTCCATTGACTACTTTTCATCAGGAACTCAATGAGACTTAATGCTCATGGGGAGGCCACATGCTACTCTTGGATAGGATGCTATATGAACATGCAATTTTAGAGCCGCTCAAAGGTGGTTTGAATTCACCCCGCTTTTGAGCTCGTAATTCACCACCTCCCTCCACACATCTCTTTTGCCTTACCATGGTTTCAATTGAGGGACCGCTCAAGAATTTTATTGGTCGAGCGAGTTGTGTCCCTGCTATAAAGTGTGGCCATTGATCTGGTTGCGATCTCGGATGGGGCTTCACAATCAGTGGCTCAAATCTGCCCCCTTCAAATCGATGGATCAGATCTCCCCTTTTCAAACCGACAGTCGAGATTTGCTTCGTGGTTCAGGTTTCAGAGCTTTAAAATATCAAACCTCAATCTCCCCCAACAACTTTTACCTGGAGCTGGCAATCCACTGACGCGTGTCCTCCATAGATTGATGGCTAAGATCTATTTCAGACTTCGGGCTTCAGATGTTATGAATGTGAAGCATGAAAATATCTCAGAGGAAAAACTCCGAAGTGAATGATTTGCTGTCGCGTGTCCCTGCCAATAGATGGTCCAGATTCACTTCGAGCCTTCGACACTTCGGGAATTCTAGCACTTCGGGGGCTTCAACACTTCGACTCTTCAGCTCTTTGGGAACTTTGCACACTTCTCACTTCAAATCTTCTGAAGCCCACTTCCACAAACCCTTGGATCGATTTCCACCTGTCCCCCTCAATATCAATGACTCATGCTCGCTTCGGGCCTCGGGACTTCAACACTTTTTCTCTGGTGCTATAGTTCACGCAATTATGAAATTCCAAATGCATGGGGGCCGCTAATATGAATTTCACAGGGGATCTCTGTCGTTGAAAACTGAACCCACCTGTTTGCATTTTAAGTCTGAAAATGGGTTGCTTTGAATGCTGCACCTTGTGTCCATGGTTGCGGCCTGTGTGAGCAAGGACTTGGATGACTTATTTTGGGTTGGGGAAAAGAGAAAAACTAGTGACTGAAACAAAGGAGATGAGTGTTCATCCTTAGAGAAAAACAAAAAGGCTTCGGGCCGAGAATTCTTTCGGGTAAGACATCAAGGGAAACCAGGTCGCTCAAACAAAAAGGGGCAAACAGAAAAATGACTTTAACAGTCGAAGGGAAAAAAATTAGGACCTGTCCTACGAAAGAGAGAGATACAGGGTGAGGATATAGACTTAGGTATTAACAACAAACACATACGACTCTTGAAAACTTCATGTGATAACATTTGGCTCCACAGGGGATGACATGCTCCCTGAGAGATACCAAGAATGTCCAGCTCCAGTGCCTTAGCTTTGGGTTATGGAGTCTCTTATTAAAAACAAAAATAAAAAGAAAGTGGTATTTACAATGGTGGGAAGCCGATCATGGCTTAAACAAAATATTTTCTTAGAAAATTCCCATTAACAGGGCCACCTAAAACTTCAGAATCCTCCAAATTCTGCAATTTATAAGGGTTGTTCAGAAATACCTCATAAATCTTGAAGGGGCCAATCCACAAGGCTTCGAATTTTCCATGTTTTCCTTTGTCTTGTTTGGGGGCATCCCACTTGAGCACCAGATCCCCCAGCTGAAAATCTTTCTTTCTTGCGCTCTTGTCAAAGGCTCATTTTATTTTCTGCCGATGATCCTGTGCTTTATCAAGCAGCTGCTCCCTAGTATGATGCACTTCAACCAACTACAGTATCCTCCTAACCATATCATCAGGTTCTCTTTGGTATTCCTAGAGGAATTTTGCCACAGGAAAAGCAAGCTGAGCAGAAAAATAGCCTCAACCCCATACACCAACTGAAAAGGGGAAATGCCCAGTGACCTTTTTGTCATAACTTTGTCAGCCCATAAAGAAAATTTTATCTTTGAATCCCATTCTTTCTTGTTGTCTTCTAACAGTTTTTTGATGATATTTATGAGGCTCTCGTTAGAAGACACTGCTAAACCATTTCCCCGAGGGTAGTAAGGATTAGAGTGGACTAGTGTAATCCCATACTTCTCATAGAAATTAATTAATGGCTCAGCTCTGAAAGAGGCAACATTGTCTGTAACAATCCTGCTCTGACAACTAAATATGGACATGATGTCTTCAAGGAAACTTATGATTACCTTGTGGGAGGCACTCCTTGTAGGGATGGCTTCTATCCATTTGGTAAAATAATCAGTGGCAGTCAAAATCCACCCGTGTTGGCCACTTGAGGCTGGGTGGATCTCTCCAATGAAGTCGAGACCCCACTTCTGAAAAGGTCCAGAAACCATTACAAGTTTCAAAGGAAAATATTTGAGCTGCTGCTTTCCAACAAACTTCTAACACTTGGCACATGCTCTAATCTTTGCACAAACATAAATGAAAAGGCTGGTCCAGAAATACCCAACTCTGAGGATCTTATAAGCTGTGGTCCTCCAGAAATGATGTCCCCCACATGAACTATCATGAAAATCAGTCATGGCTCTTTGGGCCTCTTGTGGGTCCAGACATTTTAGCAGAACTCCCAGAGGGTCCTTCTAGTACAAAACATGATCAATGATACAATACTTGATTGCTTTGAGTTTCAAAGCTCTCACCTTGTTTTTGTCCAAACCATCAGGAGGCTTCAACTTTTGCCAGAAGTGTATGATGTCTTTATACCAGGTGCATCCTGCTAAGTTGGGGTTGACAAGAGAGTCTTCACCAACAATCCCAACTCTCTAATTTCCTAAGTCTATATTCATGAAATTAACCCCCAATGACTTGCAGTTTGATTCATCCAAGAACCTGGCTAAACCTTGGCCCTTCACCAATTTGGTAGGTTTCATTTCCAAGTCAAAATCCAGAATCTTGGAAATCCATTTGCTTCTTTTCCCATCTATACTAGGTTGGATCAATATCTCCTTTACTCAGGCCGAGGGGACATATGAAATAATTTTTGAATGCAAAATATAGATCCTGAAAGCCTTGAGGGCTTTGACCAAAGCATAAGCCCGCTTCTCCATGATATCATATCCCATTTCTGCATTTCTCAGTGCTCTGCTGAAAAAGGAAATAGGCTGCTCCAACCCCTCTGCATTTCTTTGTAGGAAAATCACAACTAGTGTATCATATGAACCGAAAGAAAATAAAGAAAATTCTTTAGAATAGTTAGGGATGATGAGCACAGGTGCTTCAGTGAAATATTTCTATATTTGGTTGAGATAATTTATGGACTCAACAGTCCACTTCACTTCGTTTCCCTTTCTAATCATGGCTATAATGTATTTAACTAACTCAAAAAAATTCGAAATGAACCTCCTTAGGAAGTTAATTTTACCCAAGAAAGACTGAACCTCTTTCCTAGATTTGGGAAAAGATAAGTATTGGATGTAATCTACTCAGCTTGGATCAATATTCACCCCTTCATCTGACACAATATGCCCCAACAATTTCCCCTCTTGCATAAAAAATAAATATTTCTTAGGATTGAGAGAGAGACCAAACCTTCTACACTTCAAGAAGACTTTCTTTAGATGGAGACAATGCTCTTTATCAGACCTTGAGAATATTGTAATGTCATCCAGATAAATGACTACAAATTTGTCCTTTTCCCCAATGAAGGCAATATCTATGGCTCCCTGGAAGGTTGGTCTCGTGTTCATCAATCCAAAGGGCATTTTAGCATACATGAATGTGCCCCAAGGAGTAGTGAAAGTTGTCTTCTCTCTATCTTCAGGCAGGACATAGATCCAATTGTAGCCAAAGAAGCCATCAATCATAGACAACCTAGATGAACCAATCACTTTCTGTAAAATGTGCTCCATCTTTGGCAAGGGGTAGTTGTCCTTTTTGGAGCTCCTGTTCAAATTTCTAAAGTCTACATACAATCTGATTTCTCCATTTTTCTTCCTCATAGGGACCAAATTAGCCACCAATGCTGAAAACCTCAAGGGGATGATGATCTGGGCATCCAACAACTTCTTTACTTCCCTTTCCATAACATGCAACAACATGGAGTTTATCTGTCTGAGTTTCTGCTTAAAAGGTTTTGCGTCTTCTTTCAAAGGGATTTTATGTTCAATGATGTTGGCATCATATGTTCTCAAATATTCATATTTCTAGGCAAACACATCAACAAACTCCTTCAGAATCCTGACATACTAGTCCCTTTGCTCCTTTGATAAGATGCTAGACAATTTGACCCCTTTGGGATCCTCCTCTGTTCCTAGATTGCATTTAGTCACATTAGCTTCTTCAATTGATCCTTCAAGCTTTACAACAACATCATTTCTGTCAAACAATCTCTCCAAAGGGACAAGCCCCTTTGGAATATGGTTACTAGGCAACTGAACAATATAATGGTTAGAAATTTTATTTAGAAAAAACATCAGCATGAGGGCTTTCTTCAGAATCCTGATCCTGATCAATGTGAAAATCAAAAAATTCACCCACAATCTCAAGAAACTTTTTTATCTCAACATCATCTTCAAAGACCTTCCAATGTTTAACATTGTCAGGAATAGAGGGTCTGTATTTTATTTTCAACTCATACTTGAGTTTGGGGGGGAAAGGGACCTTGAAATTACTTGTTGAGACCGCCAATGAATCTGCCACAGTTTTCTCCTCCCTTGGAACAAATGAGATATTAAAATCCAAGAAGAAACTATCAATCATATCCTAGACTTCATTCCTATATGCCCTTAGCCTAGGGTGCTTAGCCTGATACAAATTTCTGACTTGATGAACAATCAGCTCAGCGTCTCCAAACATTGTTAGTTCCTCAATTTTCATGTCTTTGGTAGATCTCAAACTCAAGATAAGAGCCTCATATTCTGCCACGTTGTTTGTTGTTTCAAATTCCATCTTCAAGACAGAGATATGGTCTCTTGGGTAGGGGACATAAAAACTACTCCAACACCAACACTTTCCCTAGAAGATGATCCATCAAAAAACATCTTCCAAACAGAGGTATTGGAAGGAGGATATTCACAAAATGTAATAGGCTACTTTCTTATTTCCATAGGTGGTTGAGGAGCATCAATGAGCTGTAATATACTGGTTCCTAAATCAATGTCAACTGAAAAAATGGGGTGGTTGATGGGATTTACTTCATCATTGATCATGTAAGCAAGTTGTGCTTCTCTATAAAGCCTTATATGCCCCCCCCCTCCCAAACACATGAATGGTGGCATATGAAAGATCCATCTGCAAAGTTCCACCTAGTCTTTTGATCCAGGATCTAGACAAGAGAATCCCGAACTTAGGGGGGACATCAGCTACCACTATATCCATGACCACACTCTTCATTGGAAATTAGAACAAGGAGACAACCATGTACTTAATAACATCGAGGCACTTCACCTTCCTGGAATCGAATGAATACAAGCCATGGTAGGTTTTTGTAACCTCCAACCCAAGCTCATCCATGAAAATTTTAGGCATAAAATTGTGAGATGCTCCCGAATCCATCAAGCAGTTGTGAAATACTTTGTCATGAATATTCAATTATGTATAGAAAGGAGGGGAGGAATCATCTCTATCCTCTACCAAAGGCCCTAATATGACAAATGGATTTTCATCTTGGAGGTTGTCTGAGTCTGTGGAATGATATGAAGGCTCGAGCTACAACATTTTAGATAGGCACCTTTTGAAGCCCTCATGCTTGACTAACTCTGAAAGAGGTACATGGATCCTCATCTTTTGAATCTCATGCTCAAAGCTAAAAGAGGAGGGAGGCTTCAGAATATCCTTCACTTCTTGGATATGGNTTAGTGCCTCCTTTTCTTTACTGTTGCCTGCCATATCTTTAGCAGGTTGATCAGAAATGTCAAGCTTCCCTTATTTTTTCTTTGACCTTAGGTTGTATCTATTTGGATGGTTTTTGGTCCTTTCCCCTTTGCTCAACTCATTCAGTGGGCTATCAATGAGAAATTCTTCATATGTAGATTGAGTTAAATGAGGAAATGAGGAGGTGTCTCCAAGACAATGGATTTCAGGATCAACATCTTCTTCCTCTCCTTCTTCATCAGTAACAAGGTTATTTTGGAGAGGAGCTTGAATTTTTTGATCATCCCTATCCCTGTTTCTTTGGTCTCTTTGGATGATCTGAGGGGCATTATTTGGTCTTTTTAAGTTACCCCTATTATCAACATTTTGGGGATTCCTATAGCTCTGCTTTCCTTCAAATTTCAACCTTTCTACTTCAACAGAAAGTGATTTTACCATCTTGGTCAATTCATCCACTTGAGGGTTGCCAGCAGGGGGATCATAGGTTAGGCTTCATTTCTACCTTTTCTTCTGTCTCTATCAAATTTTCTTCTGAGTTTGTCCACTGCCAATATATTAGATTCTACTTCAAGGGATGCATCTTGCATATGATCCAACGAGCTAGACGTTCTTTCTCTTAACAGGAGGAAAAACTCAGGGTCAAAGGTACTAGCATAAGTAATCTTGGCAGATGTTTCAGTAAGATTTATTTCAATGGGAATATTATTATACATCTTATTGAATCTCTTTGATAAGTTTGAAATAGATTCCCCTTCTTTCCTCTTAAGTTCCCCAAACTTTGTAATATAATACATAAAATATTTTTTATCCCCCCAATGTCTCAAAAATGAATCATCCAGAGCTTCAATCCCATCGATAGATCCAGGAGCCAAGCCCCTAAAACATTTCCTAGCCTCACCATCAAGGCTATGAACAAAAACTCTCATCCATACATATTCATTCACAATGACATGATTATCTGCATAACTCTAAAGGGATGCAAGGTGCTCCTCTGCAGTTATATCTTCCTCACCCATGAACTTGGGCAAATGCTTAAGGTAGCCTCCAGCTGGGAGGGAATTCCAAGGCCAAGGTAAAATGATAGGGGCGTATCTAGCAGCCACTATGTCATCCATTCTGTTTCTAGGGGGATTAGTACCTGCCATTGGGATGTGAACTGGAGGAGAACCAAGGGGAGAAGGAGTTGGGACATGTACGATTGTAACTGTATTTCTGGGAGAAAAAGGAAACAACTGAGTGTTGGAGGAGAATGATATGGGGTTCAAAGGAACATAATTTCCCCCCTCTTTGAACACAACACCTTTAATAGGAATAGGAGTAGTAAGGCCCGAGGTGGGAAAGTCTTCTAAGGTCCTGGGTCTAAACCACTTTACAATATCAGGGGAGACATGAGTTTCAAAACTTTCTCCTTCCAAACCAATACTAGGAGGGGAGAAATCAACAGGAAAACTTCCAAAATTTAGACTTCTAGAAACTCCAACAGACGGTATAACAAGAGAATTAGAAGAAGCTAATGGAGTTTTTAAAGAAGGATTATGTAAATTCCCAGAATCACCTGGTACAACAATCTAAATCCCTTCTTGAGAGGTCTTTCCTTTATTGATAATATTTTCTGGGTTGGCTTCAGGTGTTGCCAGAGGCAGCTGTGGAATAGACCTCGTGTGTTTGCCTTTCAGAGCCACAACTAAAATAATGGAGTCGCCAGGTGCAAGTTGTAATATTCAAGGTATTGATTTCTATTGCACCCTCATAATCATAATTTCTTTGTCGTTCTATCCCAGGGAAATGTCTTCAATTCGTTCCCTGACAACGATGCCATGAATTTTAGCACTGAGAGTCACCCTCAGACTGTAGGAGGATAAGCCTAGTACCCATCAGAGTTTTTGGTGGATGTTGGTTGTGTGAGTGGAGGTCAAATGGACAAAAATCAGTACAAGAATGATTTTAACACATAAACTAGACAAACAATGCACAAGGAAGAAAGGGCCTCATTAACTGCAGAAGGAAGACTTAGTGAGAGAGGTGAACAAGAGTGCTATGGGCATCCATCTTTCAAGAAGCTTGGTGAAGAAAAAATCAAGCTCAAGAGAACTCTTGAACTCAAGTTTCAGACATTGAAATATGTCACAGCAACATAATAATCAAACCTACATTATCATGCAACTACAACAACTCGACTGGATCCTCCATGCCCGAGCCTTTCGGCGTAAGAGGGAATAAGAAAACAAAGAGGATGACTGAAACTAGTCACGACATTACTATAATCAAAACTACATTACAATAGAATCACAACCCTCGACTGGATCCTCCATGCCCAAGTGTTTCAACACAGTTTGAACAAAGAGATGAAATAAACTGACTTTTATTAACGCGAAAGTCTCAAATTTAATACATAACCAGAGAACAGTTCAGGGATCAAAATATTACAAGATAGGGAGCTTTTCTCAACTAGTTGATGACCATAATAAAATATTGAACTGAACTATTTATACTCAGATTAGTCCACCACCACCAGGAGTGTGACCTGGCCATTACATTCAAAGCCCTTCGTTCACGCTTTCTTCTGTTAGACTGAGCGCACATCCTTCTGTCAGACGTGAGCTTAGATCAACATGGGTTTGTAGAAAAATCCGTCCACAGGGTACCTCAGGTTGATAGTTCAGTCTTCACGACTAGATGTTCCATGCCTTCTATTTATGGGGTGAGACGAGGTTTCAACCACCAGTCCTTCCTTCCATTAACTGCGTTTCCTTGGGAACTCAATGAGAATTAATGCTCAGGGGGCAACCATGTGCTGCTCTTGGATAGGACGCTATATGAACACACAATTGCGTAGCCGCTCAAAGGTGGTTTGGATTCACACCAATTTTTAGCCCACAATTCACCACCTCCCGCCACATATCTCTTTTTCCTTACCATGGTTTCAATTGTGGGACTGCTAAACAATTTTATCGGTCGAGCGAGTTGTGTCCCCACAATGAAGTGTGGTCATTGATCTGGTCATGATCTCAGATGGGGCTTCACGATCAGTGGCTCAAATCTACCCCCTTCAAATCGATGGATTAGATCTCCCCTTTTCAAACGGACGACCAAGATTTGCTTCATGGTTCGGGTTTCAGAGCTTTCAAACCTCAAACCTCAACCTCCCCCAACAAATTTTACCTAGAGCTGGCGATCCATTGACGCATTTCCTCCATAAATCAATGATTGAGATCTATTTCGGACTTCAGGCTTCAGATGTTATGAATGTGAAGCATGAAAATATCCCGAAGGAAAAACTCCAAAGTGAATGATCTGCTGCTGCGTGTCCCTGCCAATAGATGGTCCAGATTCACTTCGAGTCTTTGGCACTTCAGGACTTCTAGCACTTCGAGAGCTTTGACACTTGGACACTTCATCTCTTTGGGAAATTTGCGCACTTCTCACTTCAAATCTTCCGAAGTCCACTTCCACAAACCCTTGGATTGGTTTCCACTTGTCCCCCTCAAGATCAACGACTCATGCTTGCTTCGAGCCTCGAGACTTCAGACTTTTGCTCTGGCACTATACTTCACGCAATTCTAGAATTTTGAATGCCCGGGGGCCACTATTCTTAATTTCATTGGGGATCTCCGTCGTTGAAAACTGAACCCACCTGTTTGCATTTTAAGCCTGAAAATGGGCTGCTTTGAATGCTGCACCTTGTGTCCATGGTTGCGGCCTGTGTGAACAAGGACTTGGATGACTTGTTGTGGGCTGGGGAAAATAGAAAAACCAGTGACTGAAACAAATGGGATGAGTGTTCATCCTTAGATAAAATCAGAAAGGCTTCGGGCCGAGACTTCTTTCGGGTAAGAAATCAAAGGAAACCAGGTCGCTCAAACAAAAAGGGGCAAACAAAAAAAACAACTTTAACAGTTGAAGGGAAAAACTTTAGGACTTGGCCTATGAAAGAGAGGGAGATAGGGTGAGAATATAGGCTTAGGTATTAACAACAAACACATACGACTCTTGACAACTTCATGTGATAACACACCACATCATAGATATTTCCTCCTACTACATCTCCCACATTTTCCTTGGGTCCCAAATGGTTCATGACTCCTTTGGTTTGGTTGTTCCTTTTCAATCATTTCTAGGATTTGTGACCATATTCTCCACATTCAAAACATTTTACTATTTGGTGCACCAGTCCTGCATCTTCATAATATTTCTCTTCTTTCTTGGACTCAAGTGGTGGGGTTGGATTAAAACTTTTTTTATTGTACTTTCTTCTCCAAGTCTTCTAGTTATTGATCCTTTGGTG
This sequence comes from Picea engelmannii, assembly GCA_009831015.1. Lineage (NCBI taxonomy): Eukaryota > Viridiplantae > Streptophyta > Pinopsida > Pinales > Pinaceae > Picea > Picea engelmannii. Next base: position 66,630 of record ML853753.1, read on the forward strand.
CAACTCACTACTCAATTCTTTCTTCCACTAGGCCTTAGCTCCACATAGTCCATTCCTCGAAATTACCTCTGACAAGTTCTTTAGCATGATTGTTATAACTTTATCTTTGATATGGTCTTTGAGTCTTATAATAAATCTCCCAATTGGGGACTCTTCACTAAGTCCAAGGGAATATTTGTCTAGCTCAACAAACTTTCATTCATACTCTTCTTCTATCTTATTTCCCCACTTGAGTGAGTAATAATCATTTTCCTTCTTTTGGTAGTACATCTCTCCAAGGTAATTTTCCTCAAAACGAGTCCTAAATTGATCCCAATTTAGGTGCTCTTCATCAACTTTTTCCTTTTGCATGAGATGATCCCACCACATGTTTACATCATTGGTCAATTAGTAGTTGACAAAATTAGTCTTTCTAAAGGGTTAAAATCATACAACATATTGCATCTCTCAATGTTCACCAACCATTATTCAACCTCATTACCTCTTCTGATGATCTCATTGAAAGTGGGAGCCTTATGCTTCCTTAGTTCATAACTCAATTTGTGGAACTTAAAGGACTCCTTTGGACTAGGTTCTTCTTCCTACGATGGTCTCTTACCCTGATTTAGTATCTTGTATCCCAAGGACTCTGACATACCCTTATTTAATATAGGTAGGAGGACTACTCATTGACTTGACTCTTTAAAGTTTGCACTTCTAAGGCTAACTTCTCATGGCTCTGGTAGTCACTAAGAGGAGCATGACCTTGATTGGTTCCCCTACTGATAGTTTGAGTTTGCATACAAGAAGTAGTCATACCTAGTTATGCTTGTAATATAAGAGGGATCATAACACATCAACAAGGGTTTTGTGCTTTAGGTGCAAGTGCAAGACCATTCTACATCTATTGCATCCAAATGCTCTCCATTTAGGGTTTTTGTACCTTTTTATGATGTCAATTCATTCTCTATATTGGCTCACTTGTATTTCATCTAGAGAGGAATGGGATAAACCTTGGCTCCTCAAGTAGCTCATAGGATTATGGCCAAACCATAAAGGGTCTGAATATCAAAAATATTTTCTTAGAACCTTATACCTCCAAATTGACTTATCCACCAAGGCACACACTCCTTATCACTTAGCCACTATCTAATCCTTAAATATATTGATTCCTTGGGAGACCATTAGGGGTGCATGAACCTAGCACTTAGATTGATACAAAAGCATATCCTTCGTAATGTTGTGTTCCTTGACATAGAAAATATGTGTATGTTGATGTAGATGATTAAAAACAAAACAAAACTCTAAATTCTGCCAAGGCTATCATTTATCAATGATGACAATTAAAATCCAATGGTAATATCAAGAAAAATTAAATTTAAAGTAAATTTGACAACCATATTGAATTTGGAATTTAACAATGACAGTATAAAATAAAGCTTGACGATTATCTCTAGAAAATGTTAAATGAAATTATAACTAACATAAGTTCTACAACAATTAAAATTCTTTCACAAATATAAATGACAATCAACTCTATAGAAATAATAATAAAAATGACTAGGTGCAATTTTCATAGAAATATGTAATTTAAAATTCACAAGGAATGTCAACAAGTTAAAACTATGCAAGGAACATTATTTCTCAATCACCCTTAATTTACATGACAAGTCAAAGACCCTAGTTATCACAATTCAATTCTAAATTAATTCATTGATGTATGCATTTATTTGAACCCAAGAATGCAATGGATGCTATTACTATCATTTCCTTATTCATGCATTTATATTGTTTATTAACATCATATGCAACACACACACACATGCAATTTACCTATATAGAAATGCTTTCCCATAACACATAACACTTTCCATAACATATAACACTTGTCATTCCACATTTTCTTGCCAGGATATAGGGATAGAGTCAATATTTTCCACTATCTAGAGTGATGGTTATGGATAGGCCAACATGCATGGGGTTCTTGACATGCATTCCAAATGAATTTCCATAGGTCATGTTGGAAATGTAACCCCTTATGTTTACTTACTTGATGAATATGAATCGTCAAGTAATAGGAAACGTTATTACAAGTCCAAGAGACCTTGGAATATGAATCCAACGGTCACATTCATGTATTTATATCTGTATCATATTGATGAATATATGCATTCCACGTTTATCTTTATTTGCATGTGTCTAACAGTGGTATCGGAGACTGTAGTTCTCAGACCATGTAATGGCCCCTTCTAATTGATCATAACAAAGGATGACTCAATATCCTATATGACTCCTGTAGGCTATAGTCAACAAGGAAACATGGAGTAAAGGAGGTTTATTTGGTATCAAACCCTAAAGTGACATTAAATAGAATAAATAATTATATTTAAATGAAATTGGAGGAAATTTAAGTGAGGGTTTGATTTGGTCAAAAAGAGGGAAAGATCTGGAAGGGTCAGAGGAAGGATACATAGAGAGGTAACCCCTCTCTTTGGAATTATGATCTGTTTATCTCTTGTATGGTGCTCTTGGAGCCATTGTTTCATTAGGGTTTAGAAAAACCCTTCCATTGCTGGTATGGTTTTGGTGATGCAATATCCACCCTAGCTAGGCAAGGAGGAGGATCCAACAAAGATTTTCACTTGATTTAGATTGTGGAACTTGGGTTATTCTTGGAGAGAGAGTTTGGATTTGTATCGACTTACACAGGGAATTCACAAAATTTCTCGAAGGAGATCACGTGTATAGTATGCAGGTGACATGAGGGTTCCAGAGTAACAGTAAAATAAGGCATCCCCACGGTTTGAGCATAGAGCGTATCATGAGGCTTCGCGTGTTGCCCAACCTCATCCCGTGAGGCCCTGACAACCTAGATTTGTAGGTATGATGACTAGACCACAACAATAGAGGTGTTTAGGAGTAGATCGAGATCACTAGCGAGGGTCGACAGTCAAATGAGGATTCTTCATTGTTTTAGGAGATTTGGCATCATCACTAGGTTCTTGTTTGTTCTTTGTCATTAGATACTACATCTGCTTTGTAGCCAATATCTCTGTGTGTTAGGAGGGTTGAAAGGTATTGTTACATCCAGTAGAGATCTTTGTACTATGCGAATTGGTTTCTCCATTCATAATAAATATGCCATGGTTATCTTCTCTATTCTATGTGTAATGGGTGCATGAGATGTGTTTATTTTCTTATCTTGGAAACATATGCAAACTATTTTTAAGGCACTTATAGCATAATTAATACAAAGTTTTTGTTAAAATCACACAAAGAGAAACAATACCTTGAGCAACAAATATATTTTCTTATCTGTCCTAGTTGGGAACATTATAGTGGTATCAGAGATGGTGATTTTGCCATCCTGTAATGCCTAGGAGGAAGGGACATGGAGGACCATCCTTTTGAGAGTCATTGGAAAGGTAAAAAGAAGCAAACCAAATAGAGTTAGAGCTAGAAGGAGGCATGGGGGACCATGGTGAGGATATGACCCTACAACTATTGGAGTCCATGACCAATGGACATAAATAGATGGCTACATAGTAGTGACAATCTACACAGTTCCTAGCATATTTCCTTACCAAAACCCAAATGAATCAAAACCAAGGAGGGGTCAATGGGAACCATGGTGAGTGTAGAAATACCCATATTCACATAGAGAGCATCCTATAGGAAGGAAGTAGAAAGGTACACATACCACTACTTCCACCATTCCTTAAGGAGTAGCCTATGGGAACACATGAACAACAAGATCCAGTTGGTGAAGTCAACTCCTACCTCAGGGAGTATCAGGTGCCAGAGGAGGAGGCACAAAAAAACATGTATTACAATGACTAACATAACCTCAGAATGAGGAATAATCCTAGGATGGGATAGAGACAACATAATTTTGATATTCTACGCAATAGGGAAGTGGACAATCACACCTTTTGAAGGATCTACCAAGAGAACGAAAAAAGAATGGGTGCACAAGTTGGACACTTACCTCTAACTTAACCTGATGATAGAGGTAGAAGCAATCAAGTTTACCACCCTACACTTGGAAGGAGAAGCTAATGACTGGTGGTACCACGGGCTAGTAACGTTGGGGCATTCCAACATCACATCATATATGGATTTCACCCAAAGGATGATTGATAGGTTCAATAGGAAGGACCCTGAGAGCCATTTTAGGGAGCTAGCACCCAGTTGAGGAAGACAAGCACACCAGAGGCATACATCATTGAGTTTTATAGGATGGTTGTCATGGTGACTGATATTTCTGAGTAGAGGCTGATAATGTTATTCAACGAGGGATTAATTGAACCCTTGAGAGGTTGGGTAAAGGACTTTATACCAACCACACTACAAGATGCCATCATGAATACCCAAGATATGGAAACCACAACATCCAAGAAGGCACCCATGAAAACATTTATTCCACAAAAGGGTCAGGTGTCAAAACCTCCCCATGCGACATGGATAGAGAAGGGAAAGTTGGATGAGGAAACTCAGAGAGAAATAAGGAGAAAGAAGCTTTGCTACAGTTGCAAGGAGCCATGGGAACTAGGCCATCAATGTATGGGTAAAGGTAAACTCCATTATATTGAAGCATTTTCCGACAAAGAGGATGGCAATGATGATGAGGGAATTAGGCAGGATAGTGATGAGCCATCACATGCTACAGAGAAGGCACCATTGTAGGAAATACCCAAGGGAGTAACTATTTCCATAGTTTCATGAGTTCCTAAATATTACAACTTCAGGGTTAGAGGCATTGTGCAGGGGCAGAGAGTTAAAAAAATGGTGGATGGTGGGGCCACCCACAACTTCGTTGATGTTGCACTTGTCACAAAAACACAAATCCTTGTGGAGGATTTCGAGGGATGCAATGTGGTAGTAGAATATGGGTACAACATGACATGTACTCAAAGGATCAGGGGATTAGAAATAACATTGGGAAACAATACATTGACCAATGAATTTTATGTCATGGATTTAACATATACTCATGTGGTGTTAGGAGTTCAGTGGCTATACTCATTGGGATATATCTACATTACTTATTGATATATGAGGATGGAGTTCCAGGACAAGGGTGGAAAGCGAGTCATCCTAAGATCCATGTTGATAGGTGCCCCCAGGATCGTGTCTAACCAATGCATGGAGGCCCTTTTTGGACATGAGGATGTGGCTTGTATAGTAGAATTCCTTATCACCATGGAGAAACCATCACATGATCACCATCATTACCCTAAAGATATTCAAGAATTACTTGGAAAGCATGACAAAGTTTTTGAGCCATTACCAGCAGGGAGACCACTTGACAGAGGATTTGAGCATGTCATTGAGCTAAAAGAGTGGTTAAATCCCATTATCACCACCCCCTACAGGAATCTAAAGAGATTCAAGGACGAAATAGAGAAGGCTATAAAGGAATTTCTAGATATGGGACATATCAGGCCTAGATCCAGTCCTTTCGCTTCGTCATTTTTACTAGTGAAGAAGAAATATGGCACTATGAGAATGTGCATAGAATACAAGGCACTAAACAAGAAGACCATCAAAAAATGATATCTAATATCGAGGATTGATGAGCTTATCAATGAGTTGCATGGGGTACTTCACTTTTAAAAGGTTGATATGCGATCAAGATACCACTAGATTCGAGTCAGAGAGGAGGATATCCATAAAACAACATTCAAGTGTCACTATGGGCACTATGAGTTTCTAGTCATGCCCTTTGGGTTGAATAACGCACCAACTACGTTTCAGTCATGCATGGACCATACATTCAACAAAAAATTGAGGAAATTATTATTGGTGTTCTTTCATGATCTTCTGATCTACAACAGGATGTGGGATAAACATTTGAAGCACGTGGACAATATTCTCACCATTATGGAGGAAAAATTTATTTTTTCCAAGGAGGAAAAGTGTGAGTTCGAGTTGACAGAGATCCTCTATTTGGGGACATGATTGGTGTTTAGGGAGTAAAGGTGCATCAGGAAAATATACAGACCATGTTAGACTGGTCCACCCCCGAGACTCTCACAGATCTACGAGGATTCTTCGAGATATGCAACTATTACATGCATTTTTTGAAAGGATTTTCGCAATTTGCAGCGCCATTAACATACCTCACTAAGAAAGGGGAATTTTGATGGTCAGAGGACACATAGGTAGCATTCTATAGAATGAAGAGGGTGATGATGCATTCACACAACCTTTTGTCCTAGAGTGTGATGCATTCAGTGATGGGATAAGAGTAATATTGATGTAGAATAGACACCTGATAGATTTTGAGAACAAAAAGATAAGGGAGCCTGAGAAGCTCTATCCAATCTATGATAAAGAGATGTTGGCCATCATGCATGCATTGGCCAAATTCAGACAATACTTGGTAGGAGGATTCTTTGTGGTTAGGACTAACCACAACAAATTGAGATATTTATTGGAGCATCGAGACTTGAATGAAAGGGAAAAAAAATGGGTGAGTAAGGTGTAGGCATATGATTTTGACATCGAGTATGTAAAAGGGAAGAATAATATAGTTTTTGATTCCTTATCTAGAAGACCTGCAACCTTCTCCATGACAGAGATCTCAGCAGACTAGAAGTCCATTCTCTTGGTGGAATATTCCAAGAATACCTTCGCTTGTGATCTGATGAAGGGAAGTATTCATGATGACAGGTACAGGGTAGTGGATGACATCATCTACTACAAATACATGATCTATCTTATCCTTGAGTCCACAATCAAGGATATGATTTTGAGGGTAGTACATGATGCACCACTAACAAGGCACCAGGGGTATCTAAAGACCTACGAGAAGGTGAGGGAGAGATTCTCATGGAAGGATCTCAATGGGGATGCAATTCATCATGTGAGGGAGTGCTTGAATTTCCAATAGAACAATTCAGAGTTCACACATCCTGTAGGACTGCTTCAACCATTGCTGATACTGGAGCAAAAGTGAGATAACATTTCTATGGAATTCATCACAGGATTGCCAAAAGTGTAGGGCAGGGTCTATATCTACGTGGTATTGGATATATTGGATAAATATTCGCACTTCTTCTCCCTTCCTACAGAGTACAACATATCTCAAGTATAAAATCTATTCTTCAGGGAGGTGTTCAGACTCCATGGTATTTAGAGGAACATAATCAGTGACTGAGATAGTAGGTTTCTCAACGCGTTTTGGCAGGATCTATTCATGTTATCTGGGACAATGTTGACACCTAGCACTAGCTATCACCCCTAGACAGGCAGGCAGACCGAGATAGTAAAAAAATGGATCGAGGGGTACCTGAGGAACTATGTGTCAGGGAAACAACGTGCATGGATAAAGGGGTTTCATCTCAGGGATAATTGATACAATACCACTCATTAGATGTCCATCAAGATGAGTATATTCAAGGAATTATATGGCTATAATGCTCCATATTTTGTGGATTTGACATTTGGGGGAGAGAAGAGATCCCAAGGAAAAAGACTGGTTGCAGGAAAGTCAAGATATCTTGAGAGTCCTGAACAAGAATTTGCAGGCTGATCAGAATAAAAAAAAGATGTATGTTGATAGGAATAGGGTATAACACATCTTTAAGGTTGAATATCTAGTCTTTCTTAGGTTGCAATCTTACAGACAGTCGTCGCTGAAAAAGGGTGGTGCAGAGAAGCTAAAGCCTCATTTTAGCTATATTCAACAAGGAAAAAGGGAGCCTAAGAGGTTTATTTGGTATCTGTTGAGACCATTTTCGTGTTTCCATGTTTTCCTTCCACATTCTATTTTCCCCTTCTATACTTCGCCTTATTCCCATTTCCTATTATCCTTTCTCTTTTCCCTTTCTGGTTGCTATACTTAGCCATATTTCAATTCACGACTTTGTGGGTTGGCGAGCTTTCATTTCCATCCACTTACTCATTTCAAAAGTCTATTTTAACACTTAGAATTTTTCTTCAATTTCTCGGGTTCGCGGGTTCAAACATCCACTCTCCATTTTCCATGACCCTCACTTTGCACTTCAAATTCTGTGATCTACATTTCAACCATCACTTAACATTTAGCCTCGTCACAGGTTCCATGCTGTAAAGTATTCTGTTTTTCATGCACGCGAGTTTGACCGACTGTTCCTCCACACTTAGTATATTTTTTATCATCTCTACAACCGTGGGTTGGCGGGTTCACAAAAATATCATATTGAAATTCTCTCACACTCGTCCTCGCCATTTTTTTGCTTTTCCCAATACACATTAATTATTGTATAATGCTAACAACTGTTGTGCAGGCCCCGAAAAGATTGTCATTAATGGTGAAAGGATCGAGGAATTATTCATTAAAATTTCATTTAATATTCATTTCCTAAGGGATCAAAATATAATTATCTTTCCGAAAAGGTTTATTTGAGATCATTGTCCAGTTGAAGAAATAATTCCATCAACCTATGGTAGCATCAACTAGACAGTAGTTTTACGGTGACACTTTGAATATTTTTGGTCGCGAAGATCAAAACTTCCAGTGGTCGAGAGCATACTGGTATTGTTCCTCCCCTCCTACTGCACAAAAATATGGGAATGTAATTTGGACATCTGAAATTGCTCATGTTAGGTGTGTTCATGAGGTTTCCAATTGTAAGGAAATTGTTACATCGTGTGTGGACAAGTATGTACCAAATCGAAGAATCATATAGCTCCAGGATCATTCTCCAATTTCTCTTTCACCTCAAGTCTTCTGCAAGATGTTAAATCTTCTAGAACCGACTCTTACTTTCAAAGGTGAATATTGCAGAGAACTCTTGAAGAAATATAACAGTGGGTTTGACCTCCTGCCAGGATATTTGGAGAATCCTGCATCTTTCCCAGCAGACATAACCAGAATCCAGGTTGAATCTCTAAAAAATCCCTATCGAGAAATTGCATGGCTATTTACCAGAGTGACAGGTCAGGAAAACACTACTTCTATATCTCAGATGATTTTGTATATTCTTTATTTTACAGTTCAAGAACATGCCATTTTTTATTGGGGAAAGCTCATTTCTATCGAAATCTCTTCCCAATTGTCACACTACAAAAAGGATAGAAAATTATTTATGGCCTCTTATTTGATATTTTCTATTGTACATTGTTTCCAATTCCCAAACTTAACCATCAATAAAAGGGCAAATTGCGAAACAGACCCGTTACCTTTTGGTATCAGGCATTGTGGAGGCATAAAACCCCTTTGTTTTTCTAAGAGTCTATAATTATTTTGTTTTAGTCTTCAAAAATATTTTGTTGGGAAAAAACACTCCAAGGATATCTGTTGAAGCTACCAAACGTTTAGAGAAAAAGGGGACAATAGAGAAAATGGAGAATCACAGTATCATAAGGATATTTTGATCAATAGAAAATCCTTCTTTTCTCCCGTATTATGTACCCGATAAATTAAATATTACAGAAGTGGTGAGGTAATATAACTTTTGGTTTCACTTTTTCCATGAAAAAAGGAAAAAGTAGTTTATGCCCCTGCCATGGAAGATTGGAGAGTTTTTGTTTAGAAATATAAATAAAATTGACGAATTTGCAATTTTTTTTAACAATGTGAGTTTAAAGTATGCTGAAAAGATCAAAGGTTTTGATCCGACCAAAATCTTTGTTGGACATATGCTATCAGT